>PVIH01020689.1:0-31668 GCA_004025045.1 Sigmodon hispidus
AGGGATGAAAAAAAAAATTCAGAGGGAAAGATGAACACAAAGAAAATATAGGTGTAGCAATCTTATTTGTATTTCTTCCCTTGATAAGCCATGCTTATCATTCTTATCCTCTGTATAGTTATTGTTAACTCTTCCACATTTTAAATTCTTTTTACTGTGTTTTTTTTTGATAAATACAAAATAAAGAAGGAAAAAAAAACCATATATGCATATATATATAAGCAGGTGTGTTTACATTTATTCATGAATCTACTCTACTGTTATTTAAACAGTATTGTTTTATAATAATATAGATATACTTTTAGATATGTAGTTACCACATTTATGTCTATAATATTCATCTTTTTTTTATAAAATGACTAATACTCTTATATATATTATCATATACTTCTGAAAGATTTCTGCATAAATACATTGCAAAACAGTAAATAAAAAGGTACAAAATGACACAATTAAGTTGGATTGTGTAGTGGAATTACGTTATAACATTGTTAATGATTGTCCCACCTACTGGTTAACAAAATTCTTGATTGACCAAAGGCTGACAGAAAGTCTTGGCAGGGCTTTCAGACTAAGAAAACTCTGGGAACAGGAAGAACAGAGCAGAGATGCCAGGACATGCAGAGGAAAGAAGTTGAAATGCTGCTGAGAAAAGGTACTGAGCTATATGCTGAACAAGATAAGAATTATGAGTTGAGTTAAGATGAAGGAGTTAGCAAGTAATATGCCTTGGACCTATGTAAATCAGCATAAAATTTGTCTCCGTGTCTCTGTGGAACTGTGGGACTGCTGGTCTGCATGTGGGTCTGTCGGCCAGAAACCTAATACAACACTATAATTAATTCTATGTCATTAAACATACTGAAACATTGATTAAGCATACTATAATGTTTAGTAGTTTAGTGTTATAAATTTCAAAGATTTTTTGAGGAACAGATATCTGTTTTTTTATTTTATTTTTTTATTCTGTAGCCTAGCTTCTAGCACTGCATGAAGAATAAGGCAGACTCTTGAATTGCTCTTCTGTGTGTTCTCAATTCAGAGAGATTATCTGGAACTATTATTTTTTGCCAATCAACTGCTCACCACAAAATTTTTGCCTTTTTTTATCTGCCAGGTGACTTCTAATAGATATGGAACATTATGAGATATACATAATTTCAGCAATTTGTTGTAAAATGGTGGCACTACAAAAGTTAAATACAGACCTTGCAATAAGTAATTAATGGAGCTCACCTTCCATTCTTCATTAGAATAAATCTGAGACACAATTTCATATATAATTTTAGAGTCTCATCACAATAGTCTCAATTTCTCTCATGAAACACTTGACAAAGCTATATACTTTTAATTGTATCTTGCTTTTCATTATTCTATTTTGAGGTATCTTGAGATCATCATAATAAACTGTGGTACAGGGCTCTCAATGCCAAGAGTGATCTATAATGAGTTTCTTAGTGGCATTAGATATTTTAGAACTGACTCTCCATTTCCATTATATCTTAGACAGCTAAACATTTATTCTTTCTCATGTTTTCAGTGCTTACAAGCATCGTGGTGCGAAGAGCATTTTGACTAGAGAAACTCAAATATGGTAGCTAAAATGGAGGAGATATGATTTCTCACTCTCTTTTTTCTCCTTTAATTCCATCTGCAGTTCTAACCTGTGAGGTAGTGAGAAGCAAATGTAGAATACCTTCACTCAGTTAATCCTCTCAAAACACCTTAGGAACTATGTTTCACTCCTCTAAATGTTGCCCCAACAATGAGACTGCCCCTATTAGAGATTAGCCTCTATAGAATGATTATCAGGGAAATGGCTATTTTCTATGTCCTTACCTAATAACAACATACAGTACGGCAAGACTTTTTAAACTTATTTACCATAATAGTATCTAATGAATGTCAGCAAGTCTCCAGGCCATTTCTTTAATTTTTCTTTGTTTGTTTTTTCAGACAAATATAAGATCAGAAGAGAATAAATAAAAATATAGTACACATACACTATGTGTGTGTGTGTGAGAGAGAGAGAGAGAGAGAGAGAGACAGACAGACAGACAGACAGACAGAGACAGACAGACAGAGAGAGGGTGGGGAGAAGAGAGGAGAAAGAAATGGGATTTTATAGTTTTCTATATCAGTGTTTTGAACTGCATTTGTACCATGTGACAACAGTTAATATTGTACTAATAAATTTAGGTTATTAGCTTAAATTTGGATTTTTTTTATTCATTTGGCAATGCTTGCTAGAGAATTTAGATGTGTATTAAATATTGTCCTGGGAAAATTTACAAGTATAAATTACAAATAAAGTTATATATAGAAGAAATACAAAAGGATAGCACTCCATCTACATGATTGGAACATAGCTGCTTCAAAGGTTTTAATTTTGTATATTTTTAAATTTACTACTTTTTAATACATCCGGATTGATTATTCCCTTTTCTCGACTCCTTCCACTCTTAATCACAATGTTACATTGCTAATGTACAAAGTGATTATTAGATGTGTTGTTGATATGTCAGTGCAGAGAATATTAATTAGTTTGTGAATGTATCTAGAAACTGCTGCCATGTGAAAGGTTATAATAAGTGGCACATAAGTACACAGTGTGGCACACTTGTCTAATGATCAAACGAAGATCACAAAGAAGACTACGGAGAGACACAGAGGGAGCAAAAAGAAGTAGCTATGCCAGGAAAGGGTGATCAAGAAAAAATTTCCCTCTTTGTTCTGTCTTGCTTGTGTTTTTATTTGTTTTCCATAGTGCAATTATGTTAAGTTGTAGTTTGAAAATTCTCACAAATACTTATTTTTATAAGAATTAAATTGCAAAAATCACAAGTGGTATTTATATATTTTATAAAATCATCACACATGCAATACCAAAATGATCATAGTTTACTAAATGCTTCATAAATATCTGTGGAATAGAATAAAATATCAAATTATGTAGTTGAATTAAATATATTTGAATTTTAGGAATTGACTTATGCATGCAAAATATTTTATTTATTAATTTATGGATGAGACAAATTCAGAGCTCTAAGTAAGTGTTAGAGAAAGATATGCTAGAGAAATTACAGTGTTAATACAAGCTGACTGATTTTAAAAAGTACTATGTAAAATTATACTGAACAAGTTAAGGCAGATAAAGACAGAAATGAAACCTGCCTACTTTTCTCAAGTTTAAGCTACAAATAATCAGTGCTACTAGGTTTATATCGGGTGGCTTGAACTATGTATCTTTCTCCAGGACTATCAACAAGGAGCTGTTCATTTTGTAGCCTATGTGACTACAGTGAACTATGCTTTTATTAGAGGTCATGTGAGTTCACTTGTCAAATTAAACCCATCACTGTCTCTGGAGGAAAAAGTTGGTACTTTAGTGGATGAATAAAGTTGAAAGATGATCTCAATATCTTCATATGAACTTTGAATAACTTATAAATATCAATAAAATACAAATGCAAATGTGTCTTTATATGTACTTGTTACATGCACATGAAATAATGAGTGTAGGGCTGGAGTGATAGCTCGGCAATTAAGAGCACTGATGGTTCTTCGAGGGCACTCAGGCTCAATTTCCAGATCCCACATGGCAGTGAACAACTGTCAGTAATTCAAAGAACAGATATTCTCATGAAACATATGTGCAGGCAAAAAACACACACACAAAAATAAATTAAGGAATTAAAAAAATACTGAGTGTGTGCCTCTGTTAACGTACAGAACTTGTAAATATGCCTAAATAGCATGATAAGATTCTACATCTAGATAATTGCTTCATTAATTAACGATTTGGGGAGACTCCATAATATTGGAAGAAAAAACTGAATATTAACTAATGCCTTCAAATGCTTGGATCAACTATCCAATGTGGTCTATTAGCATGTGTCTAAAAAACAGGGAGATACAATCAGCTGATTTAAAATGAGTTCATTACTGTCAAACAATATTCAGTTTCTGTAGACCTTTAAACTACTGAGATCTATTCATTTGCTTTACAGTTGTTGATGATTGTTTTCACACAGTTACAGACTAATATGTGAATTCTCATGTTGATTTTCTACTCAGTATCTTTCATAGTTTTATTTCTTTGAGTCACTGTAGAATCTCCATGGCTTCCTCTAGTCAGTATAATTTTAAAGTTGCTATAGCAACACTTTAAAGGTGGCATGTTAACTTAATTATAAATACTGGCATCAAAATATAAGTGTTTCATCTAGGCAAGGCAATAATTATGAGTACTTGCAATTGTTAATGAAAATTAATTAGTTTGGTATTTCAAAATTAAAATTATAAAATCTGAAAATTATTAAGCTTTCTTGGAAAGTAACAAAGGTTGGGAAATTTTCTTATATCATGAGTTATGTTACTTTAAAAGGTAGAAATGTTAATGTCAGTAGCAAATAACTTATTCTTCTGTTGAGAAAAGAATAGTTTTAGCAATTATGTCCTTGTACTTAAAAAACACACTTAAATGGAAAACTAAAAAAAAATAAAATGCTTAAGACAATTTAAAAATATTATCATCTGTTTTGCTCAAGATTTACACTTTTGATTTTGAAATGTACTAAATTTGAAATCTGTTCCTAGAAACAGAACAGCGATATTTTAGTATTTAAGTAACTATTCATGTACTTACATAGAAATTATATAATGTTTAAGATAGTAAAACAAATTTAAGATGTATAGTCTATGTCAATTGCAATTTATATTTTTTAATCTGCTGCATGTCTACCATAATCTCACATATAATAAAATATAATACAATGTGTTTTAACCATTATTTTATTAAATATTTAGTGCCATCTCATTCTCTTCACACCTATCAGCAAAATGTCTTCTGGGAGAAATTCTGAAAAGAAGGTACAATTTGTGATTTTAGACTATCTGAAATATAAATTAAAACAGTGTGTTGTTACTTCACTGTTTGTAACATCTTATGCAACATATTTATCTTTACAAAATGACAAAATATTATGTCCCAGATATCTCCTGAGCTAATTATGTTTCCACAAACTAACTTTTCAGCAGAAATGAAATGATAGTTTGCAAAGCATCCTTTTTTTAGTGTACTAATTTTGTGAGATATTATTTTAGTTTCTCTACAATATGTTACATATTTAGATGGAATGTAAATCAATTATTAAATTACAAAATAACAGTGAAACTATGTGTTAATACTGTTATGGAAGAGCCTGAACACAAACTTAAATTTACTCTTCTTACATTTATCTCAGGATTCAAATGTAGTTTGAGTGTCTTAATATTTCTATAGCAATAAAGTCTTTTAAAAAACATTCTGTTTTTTAAAGTATGTTTAAAGTTTAAAAAACATACTTTATTGTCTAAAGGACTTAATACATGGTATTTTTTTGTTCTTTTCAATGTTCCTTAAACATAAATAGAGAATTTACAGCAGAAGAATCTTGAATGGAAGAGAAATATCTAAAGAAATTTTAACATCCTTAGCCATCAGAAAACGCAAACCAAAATGATTCTGAGATTGCATCTTGTACCTGTCAGAATTGCTAACAGAAAAATCATGAATTGCAGCTTAAGCTGGAGAGGATATGGAGTTAGGGAAACACTCCTCAATTGATGATGGGAGTGCAACTTCAATGGCTACTTCTGAAATCACGAAATTTGAAATAGATCAACCTAAAGACCCAGCAATACTGCTCTTGGGCATATACCCAAATAGTCTTCCACCATACCATAAAGACACTTGTTCAACTATGCTCATAGCAGCTTTATTTGTAATAATCATAACCTGAAAACAACCTAGTTTTTCCTCAACCAAGGAATGGTTAAGGAAAATATGGTACATTTACATAATGGAATATTATTCAGGTGCTACAATTATCACAGCATGAAATTTAAAGGAAAATGTATAAAACTAAAAGAATAGTGTTTTAAGAATAGTAAAGCCCAACATAAATGTAGAAAAAGGCAAACCATTCAGAATTTTCTGACAAAACACCGTATTGATTCCCAAAGTGGCTGTACAATTTAGTTCACCCACCAACAATGGAGAATATTTCCTTTGCTCCCCATCTTCTGCGTTATGGGTTGTGTTTCTGAACTTAAACATTGTAACAGGTAGAATTGTAGCCAGAAGTTTTAACCCTTCTGGCCAGGTCTAGCCCCAAGGTCCTGACCAACAATCCTAAAAATCCACACAAAAGCTTTTATCAACTGCAAACTGTTTCATATAATAAGGCTTAGGCTCACTACCTACTAGCTCTTACAACTAAACTTCACCAATTTCTGATAATCATTATATTGCCATTTTGCTTTTTGGGTGGCTGAACCATATGTCTCTGAATCTACACTTTTTCTTCTTTATCTATGCTTGTATTTCCCACCTGCCTCTAAGCTGCTTTGCCATAGGCCAAAACGGCCCCTTTATTAAGAAATGGCAATAAAGCACATTCACAGTGTACAGAAAGACATTCCATATCACTTTTTCTTTTCTGTTTAATAAAAGGGAAGGTTTCATTTTCAATATAGCAAAATTACACCGAACAAAACAATTAACAAGCCACAATTACAGTTACAATATCTAGTTTATTTATACCTAGCAAAACTTAAAAAAAATTTCTACAATCTACTTAAGTTTTGTGAGGCTAAATTTTATATCTAATTTACTTTTTATTATTATTAAGGAAAACTATACTTATAACTATCTAATCTTTAATTCTGCCAAAGATCACAGATTGATATAATTTTACCTAAGTAAATAGGATGTGTATTGCAAGCAACCTTCCGATTCTAGAAATGACTGAAATATCTGATATTAATTCATGTATCCCCTTGTTCAAACTCCCTTACCCCTCCCATCTCTCTGAGTCACCCTCTCTTCTTCCCATCACTTGATCTCCTCCCCAGGAAGGGCAAGAGGTCCCAAGGTCCCACGGTGGCTTAGTTCAGCATTCCCTCCAGGCAGATTTGCATTCCTCACCACAACATCAAGACTGAGTCAGGTGTTTGTTCCTCTGGAGAAAATGAGCTCCAAGATGCTTCAGATCCCAAGCTGTTCAGTGGTTGTGGTTTGCAACATGGACATGCTTTGCTTCTTGTTTAAAGTCCACTAATCAGAGAATACATCTGCTGCTTATTTTTCTGGGTTTGTGATACTTTGCTCAGGAGGATATTATCCAAATACATCCATTTGCCTGTGAATTTTAGGAAATCATTTTTTTCTTACTGCTAAGTAGTACTCCATTGTGTAGATGTACCACAGTTTGTTAATCCATTCTCTAGTTGAGGGACATCTAGGTTGTTTCCAGGTTCTTGCTGTTACAAATAATGCTGCTATGAATATAGTTAATCTAATTAATGCTGTTGGAGTGCAAATGTGCATCTTTACAGTATATGCCCTGTACTCGTGTTGCTGGATCCTTGGGGAGATTGATTTCCATTTATCTGAAATTCTGTCATACTGCATTCCAGAGTAGTGGTTGGACAAGGTTACACTCCAACCAACAATGAAGGAGTGTTCCCCTTGCTCTGCAACCTTTCCAGCATAGGTTGTCATCTGTGTCTTTTATCATAGCCCATCTGACAGCTGTCAGGTGGTATCTCAAAGTTGTTTTGATTTGCATTTCTCTGAAGGCTAAAAATGTCAAGCACTTTTTCAAGTGTTTTTTAGCCATTTGTAATTCTGCTGAAAACTCCCTTTTTAATTCTAAACTCCATTTTTTGATTGTAAAATTCTCTATATATTTTAGAGATCAGTCCTCTATCACTTGTAGGCTTGGTGAAAATCTTTTCCCATTCTGTAGGCTGTCATTTTGTTTTATTGACTCTGTCCTTGGCTTTACTGAAGCTTTTCAGTTTTAGGATGTCCCACTTATTGATTATTGTTCTTAGTGTGTGTGCTACTGGTGTTATATTTAGGAAGTGGTCACTTGTGCCAATTTGTTGGAGGGCTTAATTTCTTTGCATTTTGCTGGTCATAAAGGATCATAAAAATGCCTCCTTCCATAGATATTCAGACAAGACAGTATTTGCTCAATACCAGCATTCATTCAGTTGTTCTGAAGTATAAAAGTAATAAGAAGCACAGTACTTCCAGCTGTCATTTAGCTAGTTCTGTGTGGTAATTTTTTATAATATATTTTTGTTCATTTGAGACTGGAGTAATGGAAATTGATCAGAGCATTACTGTCTCCTGCTTTAGATGTTTGCAGCTAAACTGAACATGGTGAAAGTTAATTTCAACTTCTATTTTTGACTTTTGTGGGTGTCTGTCTTATTTGAGAATTTCAGATTGTGAAAAAAAATCATTCGTCTCCATTAATGTTATCCTCAGTGAATTCAGAAATTATTTGTAACCAGTGTGGTTTACTTATATTTTATGATTTCAAAATTCCTATAATGTTTTGATTTTTCTTCTGCTTCTTTCTTAACTAAAAGTTGATATAATGAAAACTAGAAAAGAACTTCCATGAGCAAGTATCCAGACCACTGGTAAAAACAGTAGAAAAATAATTACACTCTGCATTAGAAAATAAAAGTTCTTCCAAAATAGTTTGGAAGTAGAATGAGGTTAAATTTTATATGTATAATTTGGTTTATCATTATATGTTTCTTTACTCTTATAACCTATAAAATTCAGGGTTTTCATCCTGGGATTGATGGACGAACAGACAGAAAGGATACAACACAGTTGCCCCTCAACTGAAGAATGGATTAAAAAATTGTGGTGCATTTCCACAATGGAATACTACTCATCAATAAAAAAATCTTCAAATTTGCAGGCAAATAGATGGATCTGGAAAGTATGATCTTGAATGAGGTAATACAGACCCAGAAAAACAGACGTGGTATATACTCATTCTTAAATGTATTTTATACATAAAGCAAATGATAACCAGGCTACAATTCACACCACCCTCAATAGCTATGTAACAGAAAAGCTAAGGGAGATATCTATAGAACCCCTTGGGAATGAGAAACACAGATGTTTCTCCTGGGAAAATTGTCAATGTACTGGTGGCGGGGAGCAAAGGCAGGTGAGAAGAGAACATGAAAGAATGTTATAGTAGAGCACTGGGGGAGGAAAACAAGAGAGAGAGAGAGAGAGAGAAAGAGAGAGAGAGAGAGAGAGAGAGAGAGAGCGCAAAGAAGTGGATATCTTGATAACGGGAACCATTGTTGGATTGAAGAAAAACCTGATATTAGGAAACACCCAAGAACCCACAGATTGAGCTCAGGTAGGACTTCAGGCAATAGTGGACAAGGTTCCTAAACTTCTCTATTATGATATGAATAACCACCCAAATTCCCATTATCCATCCTTCATCCAGCGCCTGATGGAAGCAGATTCAGAGATCCATATTAAACCCCAAATTGTGCTATGCTACTGGTTCAACTGAAGAGAGGGTATAGAGTTAAGAGATCAAATTACAATCTGGAACCTATGGAGCAGGCAGTCCGGAGCTGTTGGGAGCTTCTAGACTCTGAAGTAACAGCTGACAAACCTTCATGAAATGGACTTGGAACCCCTGAATGTAGAAGACAGGAATGGGCAATTTCTGGACCCTCTTGCACTCAGACCAGGATATCACCCAGGTCCATAAATTGTCTCCTTAAAACCTGTGACTTTAAGGAGGAATACATTTCTCAGCCTTGATACTTGTTTGAGTAACTTAGCCTTACCTCAACTGGATATGCCAGAGCAAATTGACTTACCTTCTTTGTGATGTGAACAATTGGGGGAGGGGGAGAGGGAGACTGGGAGAATGGGCAGAGATGGAGCCCTAGGAGAATAGGAAAATTAAAAAAAAAAGAACAAAATTTAAAACTATTTAAAAAGAAATATACAATTAAATTATTTTATGGTCATTTGATTGTTTAGTATCACATTAGAACTTTTCAATTCATCGTTTAATACCTGTTAATTGGCATATAGCTTATGTTACATCTATGAAGTTATGATGCCAAATTTGAATGCAAGCTATAGAGAACACTGAACTCTGCCATTATTGCCCTTTATTTTAACATAACAAAAAGGAAGGAATATTATATCTATATCAGCAAACTTTTATAGTGGATGTTAATTGTCTAGAAATTTTTACTTCTCATCTTTCAAAAAATCATACTAGACTCCAGAGTGAAGGCTTCTGCTGCTGCCTTATGTTCAGAACTTTTTCTTTCCCTCTATCTTGTTTTAATAACCTCCACCACTGTGATCCTTTACCAGAGGAGTTGAAGAATACTGGGGATCTCTCTTGTATAATATATTTAGTGCTGAACAAGATTGCAGAACCTACCTAGCCAGGGATAAAAAAAAAATAGTTTGTCTGATGTAAGAGAAATATAAGAGAGCCAAACATAGAAATAAGAATATTCTCCCTTGAAGAAAATCTGTAAGAAATGATTTTATTACTTATAAAGTCACACAATCTTACTGAAGAGTGTTATGAATGAGATTGGCACCAGAAGAGTAAAGCCACTTTATCATGCAATGCTTGGTGTATGTAATGTTAGGAAATCATTAGAATTTAAGGGAACACTTAATATAGATTTAGTCTGGGTATGTAAATCTTCCAGGCCTAGGATATGCATATTGTCCTGCTCATGTGATTACAATGTTCCGAGACTAGAGGTCATATCTTAACTGTAACTGCCTTGTAAAATAAAATTTAAAACATCATAACATATACTTCCAACACACAGTAGCACAGAATATGTATTTTGATACCAAAACAGAAAAATGAAGGCACAAGGAGAAAAGATTGGTCAAAAACAATAAAAGCAAATTCATGTCCAGTATACAATGATTTATTTTCAAAGTGCTTACTCAGCTTGACCATTCCAACCTTGCTACCTTTATCAGGTTCACTGGTTATACTAAGTATATGAAGCCCTTCTAGGGAAAAAATTGAGAAGGGGGAGGGACCAGGAGTCAGTTAAACTTGTAGACTCTTGTTATTCCTGTAGTTTATATTGACATTGGACCTGTGATAGATTATTAGACAATGAGGGACAGGAATGTTTTCTCTCAAGTAGATTTCCTTCTTCATGTACCAGTGGCCTATTCTGATTGCATTTAGCTATGCAATCTCTGGGCTCTGCTGACTCTCTAGTACCTATTGTGTCTTTGGAGTCCTGTGGAGACTGATGTTATAAAACTATGGGTAGTAGTGTTTATCAACTGCATAAGATACAATCATAACATTGAAATATGTACATATTGAATAACATTTTTCATAATTTTAAGACTTCCTAACTTTTTATCTCATTGGCCAGATGAAGGTATTGGTGTCAATTTTACCACAAAGACTTTAGAGTTTTCTAACAATAGTATTTATCCACACTCTGAACTTTGACTCAGGAAAATTTCACCACTTGGGTTGTGTTTAGTTGATAATATTGACTCCTGGATACCAATGGTAAAAATGTTATTTCTTTTGTACTTCAAGCTTTCAGGTTGCCAGTTTTCTCAAAGTGTGCTGGAGAATCAGGCATGTTACCTCCATATCCTGCTTGTTCCCTGTCCCAGAACTCACAGTAGATTAGTTTCAAACAATAAGTTGTCTGCAAAGAAACCTCCAGCCTCAGCTTTCAGATAAAGTAACAGGGTGACATTCTTCTTTACTGCTGACATGTCTAACAAATCAATATGTCAACAAAACTTTTACATAGTTTAATAGAATCTGAGGCTTTCAGACTTTTTTTTGACTTTGTTTTTGGCCAGGACAACCTGGTTTATTTTCTGGGACAAATATGGTTTCTCTCTTCCTAGACTGAAAGCTGTGATGTGGAGGTCTCATCTTCATTAACATGTTTTCTCTTTAGTCTTTTTTTTGCTGTAATTTTCCATTTACATACAATTATCTTTCTAAATCTCTGATATTATTATTTTCTCTTTATGATGGTAGATGTTGTGGCATATCCTTTTTCACACTGTGAAGATTTATCACATGAATTGGTTTAATGAAAATCTGATTGGTTGGTATCCAGATAGAAATTACAGGTGGCAAAACCAAACTAGATGAATAATGGGAGGAAAAGAATTGGAGCTAGTAGAGACGCTAGTTGGCTGATGAAGAAGAAGAATGTGTAGAAAATGAATTACCAAACAATGAGCCACATGGCAAAGCATAGATAAAAAATTTGGGTTAATTTAAGAATAAGATTTAGCTAGTAACAGACTGAGCTATTGGTTGAGCACTTATAAGTAAGATTAAATCTCCATGTCAGTTATTTTGGAGCAGGTGGTCAAGACAGCAAAACTCTCCCTACATCTAGATTTCTGATTCTGACTTGTCCTTTATTAGATTACAGAGAACAAGATTGTAGTATGCCTTCTTACTCAGAAGCCTTTTCTAAACTGTCATTTATAAGTTAAATTGTTTGGTAATTTTAATAATCAATTATGACTTAATTCTTAAGAACAATGCAATGGATTTCTAGATACAGTCTTAAAGCTTGAAGTGACATTGATTTCCTTATCCTGTAGTCTTCAAAGATCATGTTCTAGCCATTCATTTGTTTTCAGTGTTTCATGAAAGATAGCTAGCTACATTTGACAGGTCTATTTCTGGTCTGCCACATTTATTATTCTGTTCTTTGGTTTTTCTTCACTGGATATTTTTTCTCTGAGATCTGATATATTCAATTATTTGCTTACTCACTTATTTACTTACTGTTTTAGTAAATTATATATGTATATATATATGATGTAACACATATATTATATGTACATGTGTGTGTGTATGTGTGTGTGTGTGTGGTTGGGAATAGAGACATGCATATATTATATAGCCTTACTAACGTCTTTAGAATATTTACTCCTGAGTCTACAGATTTCTAGTTGTTTGTAAATAAATTGTCAAAATTTTTCTGTTGCTTTAAAACATATTATTTTTATTCCTAGTATGCTTTCTCCCAAATCTGAAACATTTTATGTGTTAGAATATTATAAATTTCACAATTCTCCCACATTCTTGGGTATCTTATTTCAGTTCTTTTGTTGTTGTTGTTGTTTTGTTTGCAGTTTAGTAGAGTCTTTTCTTTGATGTATCTTCAAGTTTTCTATTTTCTTCTTCTGCTCTGTCTAAGCTCCTTTGCCCTTCAAAGACATCCATGGTTCTGCTGCACAAATTTCTCCCAGTCACAATTCACTTCCCTCCACCCTGGTCAGCTCCATCCTCCCCCATATCTACTGTCTCCCTGCTTCCCTCCTCAGACAAAAGCAGGCTTCAAGAAGATGACAGCCAAACAGGGCAACACAAGATATAGATCCAGCTCAATCCAGCCTCAGTACAAATTCCTGCTTCATTGTCCCCTCTTTGCTTTTATTACCTATGGATTATCTCATATTGCTTGCTTTGTTATCATAATAAGACCAATCACTTAGTCGTTAATTCTGGTTGATAATTTTTAAATCATTGCCTTATTATATTATTTGAAAGGCTCTCTCCCTCTGTGTGTGTGTGTGTGTGTGTGTGTGTGTGTGTGTGTGTGTGTGAGAGAGAGAGAGAGAGAGAGAGAGAGAGAGAGAGAGGAACTACTGTACAGCTATGTATACAGTTGCAGGTGCTTCAAAAAGATAGAAGGTCAGAAGAGTCTGATCAATTTCATCTTGATTTACAAGCTACTGTGAACGCACCAATTTGGATACTGTGAGCTTAACTCAGGTCTTCTTCAAAAATAGGATATACTCTTAATTGTTGAGCCACCTCCCAGAAATTAGCTATAAATTAAATACAAGATTTTATAATTAAGTCAAGATTTTATATTTAACTCTTGGTGGTTGGGTTGCATTTATTACCTTTTTATATAAGCAATAAAAACTTCAAGATATAAAGGTCAGGGGAGTTTGTAGAAAAAGAAGTGGAATGATGTTAAAAGAATGAAGACCAAAGAGTTTATTGCAAGATTATGATTCCTAGAAATGACAGGATTTTATACTCACTGTATCTCAGTGATATAGCCTACTGAAACAAGACCTGTACAATGAAAATGATAAGTTACTGATGGCTAAATCTTATTGGAACCCTCCACCTTGACAAAAATTACAGAAAACTAAGGACTTCAGAGAAAAGAAATAGTTTTCTCCAGTAATGAGTCACAAAATGTACTGTTTTAGCTGCCTGTTTGCAGTATTATAATCTTATTATCAATATTTAGCTGAGTATTATTTGTTCCTCAAAAAGCGTTTTAACTTTTAAATTAAGGTCAAAATTAAAATATTACACTTATATAAAATTAAGTATAATATTAAAAGTAGATTTATGTGAGTATACTGTAGTAACTAAATTATATATTGCATTATTTCTTTCATTTATAACATTTTCTTTTTTATTTATTATTTTTATAGAATAAAGTCTCATTTTTTTTATCCATGTATCTCTTTGTTCAAACTCCCTTCCCCCTCTTGAACCCTCCCAGCCACTCTCTCTTCCCCCCTTCCCCTCATTTATAATATTTTCTAACGTATTAGCTACTACTTTATTATGTATAAAGAAAGATTCAGACATCTCTTGCTTTATAAACTATATGGGTTTCAATTATTCAAATAAATAAATAGATAGGTTTGTAGATAGATGATAAATAGAACAAATTAGAATAGGTAATAATATTCTATACATTAAAATTATGTCAAAATGTTGTAAGTATATTTTATAAAATACTGTTAAATTATTAATTATATAATAATTGTCATTTCAAACATGACTTTGGATAAAAGAGTAACTTGATTTGCTTACTTTTGATCTCTGCATATGTAATCTTATTGACTGACTCTCTGACATTCTTTGAGTTTCCCAATTATGTTGTCAGCAGTCTTTTAAATTTCTGATATTTCCCTTCAGTATGAGAATTTCTTGAGTAAAGCTTTTGACTCTGTCACATTATAATCACCCACTGAACAAAATGTTGAGCAATTATTTAAGAAAATAACTGTATTAACTTTGGCAATCTATAAAAAGTATAGATTTTTCTCATGACAGAACTTAAGTCTTCAAAATATGAACTGCCGGGTTCATAAACTGTTGTTTATTTTCACATTTGTAATCCTGTTTGGAAATGTATTTCATCCAACTTTCTGTTATCAATTCTCCGCTTAATTGTAAAACTCATATAATTCAATACTTTCGGCACAACCTCTAGTTTATATTCTCCTAATTCTATGATCCCTCTGTCTCTCTGTCTCTGTCTCTGTCTCTCTCTGTGTGTGTGTTTGTGTATGTGTGTGTGTGTGTGTGTGTGTGTACTTATGTAAGTGTGCTTGTATATGCATGTGTGCTTTGAATATTTCAGTTTCCCAGAAACTTTAGAGTGGTCAAATTGGGCTTTTTTGTTCAGATTAGACTTGTAAGCCCCCAAAATATTGTATTTTAAAAACATTTTTTTGGTTTATAAAGTACAGAATTCTGCACTGAACCCATCTGGTCATTTACTTGGTAGACTCTTAATAAAAGCTTCACTTTCCTTTGGGGTTATAGGTCTGTTTAGCACTTTAATCTGACCTTCACTTAATTTTGGTAAGTGTTACCTGTTCAGAAAGCTGTATATTTCTTCTAGGTTTTTCATTTTAGTGGAGTATAGATTTTCAAAGTATAATCTGATAATTCTCTTGATTTTCTGGGGATCTGTTGTTATGTCCCCCTTTTCATTTCTGATTTTGTTAATTTGAATACTCTCTGCTTTTTTGCTTAATTTGGATAAAGGTTTATCTATCTTGTTGACTTTCTCAAGCAACCAACTCTTTCATTGATTAACTCTTCGTATTGTTCTCTTTTTTTCTATTGTATTGATTTCAGCTCTAAATTTGATTATTTCCTGTCATCTATTCCTTCTAGATGACTTTGTTTCTAATTGTTCTGAAGACTTTAGCTGAGAAGTGAAGTATCTTGTGTGAGATTTCTCTAGGTTTTTCAAATAAGCATTTAGTGCTATGAGTTTTTCTCTTAAGACTGCTTTCTGGTACCAGATAATTAAAGAAAAACTAATAGCAATACTCCTGATACTGTTCCATACAGTAGAAACTGAAGGAACAATGCCTAACTCTTTTAGAAGGCCATGAACAACCTGATATCCAAGCTATTCAAAGAAACAGCAATGAAAGAGAATTACAACCAATCTCCCTCATTAACATTGATGCAAAATTTTTCAATAAGACAGTGTGTGGCTTGGGTAGATTGTGGGGCCCCAGACAGTGGGACCAGGGTTTATCTCTAGTGTATGAACTGACTTTTTGGAGCCCATTTCCTATAGAAGGATACCTTGCTTAGCCTTCATATGGTGGATGGGTTTAGTCCTGCTTCAACTTGATAAGCAGACTATATTGACTCTCTGTGGGAGTCCTTACCCTCTCTGAGAAGAGGATGAGGAGTAGGGTGGAGTGAAGCTAGGGGCTAGTAGGAGGAGGGAAGGGAAGGGGAACTGTGGATGGTATGTAAAATATTTTTAAAAAAGCTTTTAAATAAAAATAACAGGGGTTTGGAGACAAACTTTCAGCAAAGGACTCTTGAATAACACAGGGAACATCCCTAAGAACCAACAGATTGAATTACATGAAATTAAATAGTTCCTATGTAGTAAAAAAAACCAATCACTTGAGTGAGGAAGTAGCATAGTAAAAAGAGTTGTTAATGACATATCAGATGGGTAGTGGAAGAGTTAATATATGGAATATATAAAGAACTGTAAAATTTAAATATTAAATTTGAGCAATCTGAATATACACAGATGTTACTGGCTTTGAATACAATGCATATATTTGAAAAAAATTTGGGTAAACCAAATTCAATAACATATCTGGAAAAAAAGAAATCATCATCCATGATCAAGTAGGTTTTATCCCAAAGATACTGAGATGGCTCAATATACAAAAAAAAAAAAAAAAAAAAAAAAAAAAAAAAAAAAAAAAAAAAAAAAAAAAAAAAAAAAAAAAAAAAAAAAAAAAAAAAAAAAAAAAAAAAAAAAAAAAATGTGAATGCCGTCCATTATATAAAGAAATTAAAATAAAAAATACATGATCATCTCATTAGATGCATAAAAAGCTTTGAAAAAATCCAACAGTCATTCTTGATAAAAGAAATTAGGAATAAAGGAAAAATACCTAAATATATTAAAGGTGATACACAGCAAGCTAACAGCCAACATCAAACTAAATGGACAAAAACTCAAAGCAATCCTCACTAAAATCAGGCACAAGACAAAGCTGTTCTCTCTCTCCTTATCTATTCACTATATTTCTGGAAGTTCTATCTAAAGCAGTAAGAGAACAAAAGGAGATTAAGAGGATACAAATAGGAAAAGAAGAACTCAAACTATCTCTACTTGCAGATGATATGATTGTATACATACATGACCCTCAAAATTCTACAACTCATAAACACTTTCAACAATGTAGTGTGGTAAAGAATTATTTTAAAAAAATCAAAAGCCCTCCTATACACTAAAGATAAAAGGGCTGAGAAAGAATTAGAGAAACATCACCATTTATAATAGCTTCAAATAGCATTAAATAACTTGTAACTCTAACCAAAGAAGTAGCAGGCCTGTTTAACAAAAACTTTAAGTCACTGAAGAAAAAAATTAAAGAAGATATAAAAAAGAAAATATCTCCCATGCTCCTAGATACATAGGATGAGCATAGTAAAAATGGCAATTTTACCAAAAGCAATCTACCGATTCAATGCTATCCCCATCAAAATCCCAACATAATTTTTTACAGACCGTGGACTCAACTTCATATGGAATAACAGGAAACCCAGGATTACCAAAATAATCCTGCTCAATTAAAAAACTTCAGGAGGCTCCACCATCCCTGACTTCATGCTATACTATAGAGTTAGAGTAATATAAACAGACTTATAGGTCAATGAAATTGAATCAAGATCTGACTTTTACCCACACACCAATGAACATCTGATTTTTGATAAAGAGGCCAAAAATATTCAATGGAAAAAAGATAGTATCTTCAACAAATGGTCTTGGCATAACTAAATGGTAGTATTTAGAAGAATGCAAATACATCCAAACCTATCACCCTACACAAAACTCAAATCCAAGTGGATCAAAGATTTCAACACAAATGCAGCTACACTGAACTTGATAGAAAAGAAATTAGGAAATACTCTTCAATACATTGGAATAGATGACTACTTCCTAAATATACCAATAGCACATACGATAAGAATATCAATAAGTGAGTCCTCCTGAAACTAAGAAGCTTCTGTAAGGCCAAGGACACAATCAATAAGACAAAACAACAGCCTACAGAAATGGGAAAAGATTTTTATCAACCCTATAACTGACAGAGGACTAATCATTAAAATATATACAGAACACAAGAATTTAGAGCTGTAACCCCTAAAAAAATTTAAAAATTGGGTTTAGATCTAAAAAGGGAATTCTCAGAATAAGTATTACAAATGACTGAAAGGCACTGGAAAAATTGTTCAACATCTTTAGCCATCAGAGAAATGCATATCAACACAACTTTGAGATACCACCTTATACCTGTCAGAGTGGTAAGATAAAAAATTCAGATGACAGCCTACACTAGAAAGGATTGGGAGCAAGCAGAACACTCCTCCGTTGTTGGTAGGAGTTTATACTTGTACAGCCATTCTGAAATGCACTATGGCAGTTCCTCAGAAAACTGGGAATCAATCTCCCAAGGACCCAGCAATACTACTATTGGGCATATATCCAAAAGATGCACATTCATACTCCAAATGCATTAGTTCAACTATGTACATAGCAGCATTATTTGTAATAGCAAGAACCTAGAAACAACCTAGATGTCCCTCAACTAAAGAATGGAACAAACTGTGGTACATCTACACATGGAGTTCTACTTAGCAGTAAAAAAAAATCACATCCTAAAATATGCTTGAAAATGTATAGATTTGGAGAATATTCTCCTGAGTGAGGTATCACAAACCCAGAAGATAAGCAGAGGATTTACCCACTCATTAGTGGACTTTAAACAACAACAATAAAATCCAATCTGAAAACCACAACCACTTAACAGCTTAAAATTAAAATGAATTTAAGAGAAACATTCAGGGATTTCCCTAAGAAAAGAAAATAGATAAGATCTCTTTAGCTAATAGAGATCATAAGGGCATCAACCAAGAAGAGTTGGGAACAAATCATGCGAGAAGGAGATGACTGAATGAGAGGAGCAACAAAGAGAAAGAAAAAAAAAAGAGATGGAGATCTTAATAGAAGAAGCCAATTTAGGGTTGTTAAAAGACCAGGTGGTAGAGTAACCTCCAAGATCTCATAGGATGTCCCTGGCTAGGTACACAATACTGAAGGTATTTCCCAGACAGAACTCCCCCTATAATAAAAAGAATAGCCACCCTAAGTACCATCACAGAACTTACATCCAACGGTGAATCGAGGTAGAGGCAGAGATACATGACTGGACACTGGGCTGAGATCCTGGTCCAGCTGAGAGCATGAGAGGAGAGTCTATATAAGCAAGTGGATTAGGGATTATGAGGAAAAATTCCACACTGATGGCTGGCTGCAACCCTGGGGAGCTCACTGAATTAAGTAATGGAGTACAGGTGAGTCACAAGCCATGTGGCAAGACAAATTAATGGAAATGGGTTGAATTAAGATGGAAGAGCTAGCTAGCAATAAGCCTGAGTCATAGGCCAAACAGCATATAACTAATATAAGCCTTTATGTTATTTGAGACTAAGCGGGGTTGTGGATATGAACCGCAGGGCTGGGTCAGGCCAGAAATTTCATACAACATTGATACTGTGATCCGAAGTGAGAACTCAATGAGACCTATCCTTGGAGGCACTGCCTGCAGAGCAGTGATATAATTCTCAAGGGCCAGGCGGCGTTGGTCGTTGAGTATACCCTCCACTCTGGCCATGTGCGTCTCTACAAGCTGCTGTCTCTCATTGGCTGCTTCCTGTTCCAGAGATTCTACTTTCTCCTGGAAATGCTGATATGGAAAACACAACACATTTGTTACTTAATGTGAGTATTAATGCAAAGATAGTCTCTGTTTAGATAAGGTGATTTGAAGAGGTGTCAGTCCTAAATGTCTAATCTCACTTAAATTTTCCAAGGGACTAGAGAAGCTGAGGACTCTGGCAACCCAAAAGATGTATAATTAACTGAAAAGAAGATTGCAAGCAACAATATAAATTTGGGGTGACTGATTCTAATTTGAAATAGTCAAAAGCAAATGTAAAGAAGTGACTTATTACTAAGACAGGGAATGAAAGGGATCCGAGTTCATTCAAATATGAACACAGGGGCTTCCGGCAGATGCTGGTAGCCTGGGGGCCCTCAGTGAGTGAGCATGGGTATGTCCTGTCTGGTGTGAAGATGCAGTTGGATGCTACCTGGATTACAGCCTTCTTGTCAGCTTTGGGCAAGTTCTTTGCTTGACGTTCCGCCTCTTCCCATTCTTTCATGACCTATAAAGATGACAAAAGACTTCAACTGAAAATTCTCAGATCTTTGTTCAAATACAGATTTAACTGGATGGATTATTTTACAGTATATTTTCTATTAAAAATATAACACATGAATAAAAAAAAAAAAGAAAAAAAAAAGAACAGCCACTTGAGTACCATCAAGAAAAAGAGCAAGTCCCTCCAATGATAGGCAATTGTCCACTGAAATGGGCAGTATGTGGATCCTCGAGGGGAGGAATTAGTCTGTGTTTCTGTGCTTGGGCTGGCACTTAGGAGCCCATTTTCTCCAGAGAAACACCTAACCCATTCCTGATATTAGAATGGGGAAATTTGTCTTGCCAGATGTGGATGCTGAGCTGATCCACCTGGGGACTTCGTGCCCTTTCTGGGAAGGGGATGGGGAGGAGGCAGGCTGAAGGCTGACCAAGAGGAAATGGGAGGGGGAAGAAAGGTGTAGCAAGGGGAAACATGCATAAAAATTTCTTTAGTTATACATAAATAAATAAATAAATAAATAAATAAATAAATACATACATACATATAAAAAATAAAGTACAAAAGTCTTTAAATAAGCAAAAAACTAAAAAGTATGAGAACTAAATTGTTAAAAGGAGTTAAAATGCAGGTGACAACAGACCTGTGTTCCTTATGTTTCTTGCCTTCATGCCCTCCTTTTTTTTAAAGATTTTTTAAAATGTATATATATGTTCCCTCTGCATCTATGCCTTCAGGCCAGAATAGGATGCCAGACCTCATTTCAGATGGTTGTGAGACACCATGTGGCTGCTGGGAAATGAACTCAGGACCTGTGGATGAGAAGTTAGTGCTCTTAAGTATGTCACCAATACAGAAAAGCAAGGCAAATCATTTTAGATGGTACTAATATGACATGTGGAGGATCAGAAGCCCAGATATAATTACTTCAGAAGATATACTGCCATATAACTAAAGGGTGATTTACAGATTGACAGGTTTATAAATTAGGGGGTAGGAAAATACGGATATTATTTTTTAACTTTTATAAAAAATGTTTTTAGCTATGGGTATTCTTATGCTTTTTCTATATATTTTAGGCCACAAATTAACAGAAAACAATTCCAGGAGGTCTGGTTACTTTCTCTAAATTTCTACAATGTGTATTTCTCTAAGTATGGGAAGCAGGTACCTTCCTTAAGTTTTCCAATTATTTTCTCTCACCAGTTTCAAGAAGCTAACTCTCTTTTTAGAACATGGTCAGCACTGTTATTGCTATTGCCAATAATCTTGCATCAACATGCTTGTTTACAACAAAGCCAACAACATGTTGAGTGACAATGTAAACTCTCTCAAAATTTTTATGGTGACATTTGTGAGGGGGTTTAAATGTGCATTTTAAACAGTGGTTATTCTCTTGATATCACATTTATGTGATCTGAAGAAGGACTTCATGCTTTTTAAATGTTATAAAGAATCGACAAGTTGCTTAATCTCTTTCCCTTGTTTTTGCCAATTTTAATATTACTAAAATATGGTGGCTCCAGGTAAAAGCAACCTTAGTTATCTTTAAATTAGGGTAGGGGTAATTATATAATAGATATCAGAAAGATCATTCTAGTCATTTTTAATAAACGAAAACATAGCATGTCATCATGAAAAAAAGGTACTTATATATTCACTAAAATTTAAAAAAAAATGTATGCTGAGGGTGAAACCAAGAGAATTTCAACAAATTTTTGAGCATGGTTCACATTCTAGTGTGGCTACATACTAATTTAATTTTGACTTTCAATATTCTTGTATTTTTATAAGTTTAACCACTTAGAAGTGCTCATATTCTTTAGAAAAAGATCATACAAATAGACTACCTAGTTGTACATAGGGAATTATAATGTGTATTTCAAGGTCATATTTATGTGAAAACTTTGAATGAGGTCCTAGCTGAGACAAAAGAAAAGCAATCAAGTATCTTTCAAGTGAAGAATATAGATGGAAAATGAAGACTACACCACAGGATCTGGTTTCATGTGGCACATAAAGAGGTATTTTTAAGAAAATTAAATTGAAGTATACTCAGTATAAAATGAATTAATATAGAAAATGACAACTCAACTTGCTCATAATACTTACAGATGATCAAATAATTCAATATAATTTGGGTTATGATGATATTGATCACTCTTTTCTTTCATTCCAGTCCATTTTATATCATGTCCTTGAGAACACAGTAAAATAATAATAAAAATGTAATTTAAGACACACTCAATCTAGTTTTTTATTAGATGTTCTGGAAATCTTTTGACCTTATTAGAGGGAAATATATTTATAATAGCTTTCTAAAAGTTACTAAAGGCACCACTAAAATTTTGAAAAGAAGTTAAATTTTAAATGTGGAACTAGACTTATTTCTCTCTATACTTTTCTGACTGAAACTAATGGCATATATTACAAAAAGATATCATGCTTTATTTTAATATTATTAGATTTTAAATCTAAATTAATTGCATCAAGTTTTGTGTAAATAATAATATGCTCATTTTTCTGAACACTTCTTTTATAAGGTTTTTCAATATAGTGACACATCTAATAAGATAATTTTACAGCATGATAAAACACAACTAAAATAAAGTAGTTTTTCTTAGTTTATCAATTAAATTGATAATCACTACTTTATCTTACTCTGATAAAATTATTCTAGATTACTTGTATTGATAGAATATAAAAGTGATAAGGGAAAAAAGTTTGAAGGCAGTACTAAAATGCCATCTGTTAACACCTTTTGAAATATTGTAGAAAGGTAAAAATAAAAACTATATTTTTGTAAAATAACTAAAAATTCTAGAATTCAGTAGTATGAGATTACATAATGTCTAAAGATCTATAAACCATCAGAATAGACATGAGTCTTGGATAAAAGGAGTTAAGAATTATGGCAGAAAATGTTGTTGAAAGTAAGAATCAAAGCATTAATTATCTAAAGTGTCAAGGCTTTGAGGTGAGTAAGTTGTCATGTTTACACACTAAATATTAGATAGAAAATATTCCAGAAATGACTAAAACCAAATTTTGACAAAGGATGTTGGATAGCAGTTTTGGTTTTATTTTTGTTTGTTTGTTTTTTGTTTTTTATTTCTTTTTACTTAAAACCTATTTACTACCTTTGGGGGAAATTCCAAAGACACAAGATGTTATTGGGCAAATTCAATAAACTAAGGTATCTCTCCAAGCATCTCTCTAAGAAGGTAAAAAAACAAGATGTTCACCCTACAAGTGATAGAGGACTGATCTCTAAAATATATAAAGAACTCAAGAAGGTAAAGCCCAAAACCTTATATAACCCAATCAAAAACTGGGGTTCAGAATTAAAAAGGGAATACTCAGCAGAAGAATTAAGAATGACTGAAAGGCCCTTGAAAAGGTGCTCAACTTATTTAGTCATCAGAGAAATGCAAAAGAAAGAGAAGTACAAATCAAAACAACTTTGAGATACCACCTTACATCTGTCAGAATGGCTAAGATAAAAGTCACAGATGGCAGCCTGTGCTGGAGAGGGTGCAGAGCAAGGGGAACACTCTTCCATTGTTGGTGTGAGTGTAAGCTTGTCTAGCCACTTTGAAATGCAGTATGGCGGTTTCTCAGAAAACTGGGATTCAATCTCCCCAATGATCCAGCATTACGACTTCTGGGCATATTCCCTAAAGATGCACATTCACACTCCAAAGGCATTAGCTCAACTATGTTCACAGCAGCATTATTCGTAATATCAAGAACTTGGAAACAACCTAGATGCCCCTCAACTGAAAAAAGGATTAACAAAATATGGTACATCTACACAATGGAGTACTACTCAGCAGTAAGAAATTTATATCCTAAAATTTGCAGGCAAATGGGTTAGGGCTAGTGTTAGGGTCTCCTGGTAGCACCAATGTATATCAGTAAAATGATGGGCACTGAAGAAACTTCATGTGGAATTTACTTTGTGGCAACAGTAAGCCACTGGACAAGAAACTTTTCTGGTATTGACTGCTTAATAGTATGCTATATAAACTGGACATGCAGGTTCCATAGGAACGTGACCTCTGAATGGTGGCAGAACAAGCCAAGATGGTCCATCAGGTTCCTGCTTTGCAGAAAACATTGCCAGACATTCTTCAGGACACAAGGAGAAGCAACTGATGGACTGTGTCAGATTTCCTGCATCACTGAAAAGTTTGCCAGAGACTTTGGGCCATAAAGGCTGAAGATAGATGCCCCAACGTTACAAAGGAACTTTGGATGACTATCCAGGCAGACATGAGTCATCTCTGTCATTTTCTAGACTTTGGAAGTTGCTTGCACTTCCTGTTTATTTAGATAATATTATATCCTTCTGTGGTCTTTGATGTGGTTGAAGGTTTAATAATTATAGGTATAGTTCTTTTTAGTTTAAAAGGTATATTAGATATGAAACTTTAGACTCACAATGATAAGGTAGATAATGGAATATTCTCTTTAATTTTGTGAATACAAATAGACTGGATATTGTGACTGTAATTACTGCTTGAGAGCTGTTCTGTTGTAATTTTGCTATATGGAAATTGAAACCTTCCTTTTTTAATTAGACAGAAAAGAGGAAATGTGGTGGAATGTTCTTTACACGCTGTTAATAAAGGACTGTTTTGGCTTATGTAGAGCACCATAGAAGTGGGTGGAGGATCAGAGCACAGGCAGGTACAGAAGGGTGGAGTTAAGTCAGTCTCCATTTGACCCCGAAGGAGGAACATGTATAGGTACGGGCTGAGCCATGGGCTAAGCCACGTGGTGGGAAGATTAATAGAAATGGGTTGATTTAAGATGATAGAGCTAGCTAGTAATGTGCTTGAGACATGGGCCAAACAGTACAAAGGATATAAGCGTGTGATTCATTTCTTTGAGGAATAAAAGCCACAGCCCGCAGACCAGGTTCCAAACCTCAGCTGTGTGCGCCAGGGTCACAAACCTTTGGATCCAAAACGGGCCCTGGAAAAACTTTCTAGAACAAGCCATAACTGATCAAAATGCAGAGACTGCATGATCTTGGAGTTCAATCACCATTTAATATATTTACAACCCAACCACTCTAGCTAAGGGTCAGGGATATCAGCAACAAAGGGGAAGAGTGGGTGTAAAAGTCAGAGGACAATGATACCTTACCTGTTTGTATAGGTAGACAGAGAGAGATTGGGAGGGGGAAGGGAGGGAGAACAAGGGGATACATGGAGAAAAAAAGGTCTGTATTTTCTAAAATATATAAATAAATACAAAAGGAGTTTATTATTATTATTTTATTATTATTATTGCAAAAAGGGAGAGTGAGAGAAGGTTTCATTGTTGAGAAGCGATATCATGACTACAGCAACACTTCCAAAGAAATATATTTAACTGGGACTGGCTTACAGTTATAGGGGTATAGTCCATTATCATCCTGGTGAGAAGTACTGCAGCATGTAGGCAGACATGGTGCTGGAGTAGGAGCTGAGAGTTCTAGATCTTCATCAATATGAAGCAGGAGGAGACTGTAAATCACAGTGGGTGTAACAGGAACAGATGAGACCTTAGAATCCACCCCTACAGTGACAGACTTTCACCATTAAGGCCATGCCTCCAAATGGTGCCACTTCCTATCAGCCAAGTTTTTATGAACTTGAGTCTATTAATGCTATACATATATACATCCCCACATTCCTCTCCTGACCCCGTAGGCTTGTGCCTATAATATACAAATTCATTCTTCCCTATTTCAAAGTCTGCAGAGTCTACTAGTATCTCAAACATGTTTTAAAACTCCCATGCTCAATGTCTCTTCTGAGATGTAAGTAATCTTTTAACTATAACACTCTATAAAATCAAATTCAAAAAGCAAATTGCACACACCGAAATACACATATGTGTGTATGTATGCATTATGCATGTGTTTATGTATGTATGCCATTCAAAAGGCAGGTAAAGGAACACAGTGAGAAAATACTACACCAAAGCAAGACTAAAAACTACTTGAAAAATTTTCAAACTCTGCATCTCTCTTTCTGATGTCAAAGCATTCTTCAGATTTGTAACTCAATTCAGCATTATTGACTGCAACATAAATTTTTCTTTTGGGATGATTCCACTCTATGTTAGTAGCTTCCACAGCTAGGTATCTCATGACTCAGATGTCTCCAACATTTTGGGTTTTCCAAGGCAATCTAGGCTTTACCTTCAGAGATTCACACAATGGCCTCTCTAAACCTTTATGTACAGATACCCATGACACATGGCTGACCTTACAGTCTTTATTTATGAAGAGAGAGAGAGAGACAGAGAGAGAGAGAGACAGAGAGAGAGGGAGGGGGAGAGGGAGAGAGAGAGAGAGAGAGAGAGAGAGAGAGAGAGAGAGAGAGAGAGATTATCTCTTATTCCAAGGTGAGGACCATGTTTCAGTATCTGGTGTCAGGCTCTTCTGTTTTAGCTAGGGCTGAATCATGGCCCCCACTTTTAGTGACATCTACACCAGCTTTCTGTTTTCAATGATTCTTTCACTGCCTAATCTTAGGTGTACTGGAACATGCTCTGTAGACCAGGCTGGCCATGCACTTGTATATACACCTGTCTCTGCCTCCTGAGTTTTGGAATTAATGGTTTGTACCAGCACTCTTGGGCCTAAGCCTTAAGATCACTTTTCATAGTTGGAGGCTTAGTTAGGTGCAGTATTGCCTGAAGGTCACTACTTCCTTTATTCCATATCTTAATCTGTTTATCTCCTTGAACAAAGACTTCCTCTTCATTCTGTTTCCTGGTGCCCTTTTTTCTTTCTTCTGTATGTTTTGTATTTTTACCTGTTCAGATTACTCCTTTCTATTGTAAGTCTTCATAAAAGTGATCAGTAATATCCTTGCAACTGAGTAAATACTAGATTGTTTTGAGATTTTCTCCTTTAATGCAATTGATCAAAAAATGTTCCATTTAGTCTTAGACAAGTTTTTCAGAAAAGGGCAAAAAGCAGCCATACTTTTTACCAAAATATCACAAGAACAGTCTCTAGGCCACATAAAAATGTTCTCTGATACCTATTGAGCCAGGCTACTATTTATCAAATTACCCTCAGTATGACTGTCTTAGATATTCTAATATGATGTCCCATTAATTCCCACTTGAAGTGTTCAACTGATTTTCCAATCTAAAGTTTCAAAGTCCATGTTCCTCCAAACTAAAGCATGGTCTGGTCTATCACAAACATACCCAGGCACTGATAGCACGTGTTGTCTTAGTTAACAATTTATTGCTGTAAAGAGACACCATTACAATGGCAATTCTTACAAAAGATAACATTTAATTTGGGCTGGCTAACATTTCTTAGATTTATTCCATCATTTTCCTGATGATAACCATGGTACTATTCAAGCAGACAGGGGAGAACTCAGAACTCTAAGTCTTAATCAATATGCAACAGTGTACCACACTGGACATAGCTTCAGTATATGAAAGCTCTAAGTCCACTCCTACAGTCACACACTTCCAACAAGCCCATACTTATCCATCAAGGTCATACATCCTAGTAACATTATTCATCATGAGACAAACATTCAATCACATGAATCTATGGGGTCCATACAAATTCAAACCACCAGAGATAGAGAGAGACAGAGAAAGAGACACAGAGACACACAGAGAGAGACAGAAAGACAGAGACAGACAGAGATGGAGAGACAGTGAGAAACAGATATGGTTAAGGAAAAACACACCCAGAGATAATAGATGAAGTTGAAGGTAGATTTGGAAATAAAGGATGGATTTGGTTTAATATGATTAAAATTCCTTACTAAAAGTAACTTAAAAGTGGTATCTAAAATATAAAATATACTATACCATTTTAAGATGCATTGTTTTAGTTTTACATAATTTAATCATGGAGTCAGAAGATGAAGAAGACTATCTGTTAAATTTAAAAAGTACAATTCCTATGGAAACCAAAATGACTGGTTATAGAAACAGGGAGGACTGTACAAACTTGCTATAATGCTTCCATATTTTGTGAATATATTACTGTTTGTATCTCTAAAAACATAGTGACATTGGGGTTAGCTTTCACCTAGATTAGTATATTGTCTTCAAGGAAGGCAAAATAAAAACAGTGAGTTAATTTAAATATGTGGAATATAGAATAAAGTAAAACATTTTCAATGCACTTTAGAGTAAATAGAAATATGAGAATTACATCAATAAAACATGAATTAAAACAACAAGATTAGCACTAAATCATTAATTCTAGCAAGCTACGCTGCTAGAGTAATTGATTAGGAAAGAAGAGATTGTTTCCTTTCAAACCTGAAGTCTAATGCCTCTCCTTCAACCCCTATAATTATTTATTTTTCACTTATGAGTTTTTTCATGAACTCTAAAATATGCTTTACTGTTTAACTCTAGTCTGCTTTAGTTTCTTTTGCTCATTAACAAGATAGTCTATGACTCATAGACTTTATTTATTCCTCTTTATTCCTATCTGGTCAGGTTTTTTTTTCTCGAAGCTTCTCTTGCTGCTCTAATCTGCTGCCCTGCTAATATCACTTTCTATACATACAGGACTCTATAGTATCTCAGGTCATTTATGTGTTCTGTTTCATTAAAGCATGACATGCTTCTATTGTTGGCATAAGTGAAATATGCCAGAATCTCTGTCACTTTTTTTTATTCTTCTGTAACATAATTTTCTTACCCATTTCCAAGTGAACCCATATGTACTTTTACATAATAAATTTTTTATTGTATCATTATGACTGCAATTTTGTTTCCTTGTTACATGTTATTTAGTTGCCATTATGAGCAAATTTTGAAAATTTGATAAATCAAAAGAACACAAATCTTCAGCAACTTATAAAAGTCTCATTTGATTTCACAGCAAAGTCAAAGCCAGCTGTTTAGACAGTTTGATCTTCCCACTGGCCAGATTTGCAAGCCCCAATTTAGTTCATCATACTGAATCCATTTCATGCATTCAAATATTCTCATGTAAATCTCACAATCTCTGAAGTACAGAGAACTATAAACTCGGGGCAAGATGGAATTTTCAAGCAGCCAACCTTCTTAGAATAGCTGGTTTCATTTTAAAGTTCTTCAACTATTAGGGCTGGTGATAAAATTTTCAGTGCTTACAGCTAAATAAGAAGTTACTTATTAATAATACATGTTAAATTGTGAATTAATTGTGCTAAAATATTAAGCTTTCAATCCATTTTTTACAACTTCTCAACTTTTCACACTCTAACATTTGTTCATTACTATTGTTAAAGTAAAAATTAGCATGTATCTGTTTAATATTGTACTGTATAATGTCAGTTTTAAATGTAGATACAAAAACATTTAGCTCATTAGATTGGTGAAATATAATATATTTCCTGGTACATAAATAAGTAATTTTGTTACCAGAGGTTTTGAAATACATCAAAATCTAACCTAGCTGCATATCTCTTATGGTTATGTTCCTATCTTACCAAAGCCCTTTATGCAGTTCGCTGATTAGTAACAAAGCACTAGTAGGGAACGTTGCTGCCCCTTGACTTTCTGTGTCCCTGTCTCCTGAGTGTATTGGACAATGAAGTTAGTAAGAATGAGAGATGTTTCATGGTGACTCTGTTCTTAGAATACTTTTGTTTTATCTGTAGGTTCTAATTCAACAGGGGAAAACTTCTCAAAGCTATAGTAAGGATATCTTCATCTCCACTTGTTCAAATAGAGGCATACAGACAAACACTTTTACCATGTTTACACTTTTATATGCCGTTCTTCAGATTCTTTGGATTTAGTGTTATGGAAAGGAACATAACTCTGTCTATAAAATTGAAGCTCACATATTTGTTGTGTTTATCTCTTTAAAGACAGAAACACTCCCTTGTTTCCATGGGACTGCACTTAAAAACTGCAGTCCCAAGGAAACAAGGGAGACTAATATTACTTAAAATTACAAGTGGTGATACTGAGCAATTAAAATATCTATATCTTTCTTAGTGTATGGTCTTTGTACATGTCTGTGAAGTATACTTTTGAGACAGTTAATAGAAGTCTATCTATTTATTGACATAGATTAATTGTTGATTCATTCCAAGTTCTAAGGCTTCAGACCCAAAAAGCTGATGGTTCAGACCTTAAACTGAGACAAAAAAAAAGAACAAGAATAAGAGAAGTTGTGTGAATCCGAAAGTCCAAACACTGGGAGGTCAGTTCTGTACATACCCAACATAAGTAGAAGAAAGACAAATCAGCTTCTGGAAAGACAGAGTATGAGTTTTCATGCTTCTGACCGTTTATTCCATCTCTACCTCTGCATTATTAAAAGATTCCTTTTCATGAAGTCAGATCTTTCCTGCATACTCTTTGTATATCTCTTCTCTTGAATATCAACTAACCTGTTTGGCCTGCATGGAACAATCCCAATCTAATATATACATCTCCCTTTCAGCATAATACTCCTGTGCTTCCCTTTTCTTTCTTTCTTTTTTTGGTGTTTCTATAATGTCTTACCAGGTATCTAAGGCTAAACAAAATTGTCACATATTAAAAAGACTTAAAAATAAACTTTGTTGATCATGCTACCTCTGTTTACTTAGTACTGGGATTACAGGTGTGTGCCACCATACTTACATGGTTCTTGGCTTTATTAACTCAAACTATCTCTTTTCCTCACTGGAAAAGTGTCCACAAATTCTAGATTTATTTACCTTCACAATATTTATCATATTCTTAAACTCCATAGTATTTAACTAGTTATTTTCTTTCTTCTTTTTTTGTTTAGAATACTGTACAAAGACCTTTACATTCTTCCACTGTTCAATTATCATTTCAATGCCAGAGTTGAATTACTACAGATGAAAATGTGATGGTTTAAATATTACTATTAACTTACTCTATAAAATGTATTTAGACAACTGTCAGATTCTCTGGATTGAAAATAGTATAAGCTGTGATTCACTTATTCCAAAATACTGCTGAAATAATTACAAAAATAATATGCCATATTTCAGATACAAGAAGGAAAACATTTGAAACACTAATATTGAAAAAATAGTTTAAAAATAGACAAAACTCAAATCCAAGTGGATCAAAGACCTCAACTTAACCCCAACCACTTTGAACTTGATAGAAGAGAAAGTGGGAAATACACTTCTACAAATTGGCACAGGCCGCCACTTCCTAAATATAACACCAGTGGCACAGGCACTAAGACCAACAATGAATAAGTGGGATCTCCTGAAGCTGGGAAGCTTCTGCAAAGCCA
>PVIH01020690.1:0-31657 GCA_004025045.1 Sigmodon hispidus
AACAAGCCAGTGCTGCATCTCCTATGGAAATCAGGAAGGAGAATTCTAAGAGCCTGGATGATGAGGACACCAAAATAACAGAGGGGGAAAAATTTAGTGAGAAAGATTCCCAGTTGAATGTTTCTGAAGTTGAAGACAATGATCTTGAGCAATCAGTTCCTCAGACTCATTCAAGCACCCCGGAGAGTAAAGCTGCATCACAGCCTTCAAGTCCACATCATAGAGTTATAATGAAGTCACTAGAGCACAGATTTGCAGTTGTGAAAATAGAGAGGTTGAATGAAGAGACAGCAGACAGCCTAAAGATGAGTAACTTGCCACAGTTTGATGATCTTGTTGATAGTAATGGTGAGCCTGCAAATGAAGGTGTCAGTGAAAACAACAGCCAGAGTGATGTGAGTCCTGAATGCGATGCCAAGCTATGCGGCTCTGAACTCAACATGTCTCAGGATAGTTCTGTTTTGCTATTTCTTAGCAGTGATGAAAGCCAGCAGTCTGAAAACAGTGAGAATGGAAAGGACGCTGTGTGTTCTGTTGAAAACAATGGCCAGGAGGAGTCGCCAGATGGGGACTTGGAAGATACAGCATGTGGTAGTGCACTGTTTGTAATAGACAGAACTCCTGGGTTGAGTGCAGATAAAAATTTTTACCTGGAAGACAAAGCCCCGAGGGAAGTTGCTCTTGAGGAAGAAGAGGAGGAGGGGGAGGAGGAGGAGGAAGAAGAAGAAGGAGAAGAAGAGGAGGAAGTTGAAAACAGTGAAGAAGAATCATCAGACAGTGGTGAAAATAAAGATGAGTCTAGTGATGAAGAAGACTTGTTAAGTGACACAAAGTCCAAGCTGTAAGTACTGCCTTTAAAAGTAAATAGGAGAAGTGGGGTCTCATGAGCTCTGGACCCTCCATTACAAAATGCTAACTGGTACAATTGTGCGCAGGTGGTAACAGCTGCTGAGTTCCTGATGCAACAACCATGTCATATCCAGAGAATAGTATTCCATGTTGATGTTCCCTGAGCTTTGGAAAGGATGATATTGATGTCCCACTTAGAAATGAGCATCTTGAGATGACTAATCTCAGCACTTTGACCAGTTTTGAGTCTTAGTAGTAACTGCTGTCGACTGCCAAGAAAAAAAGGGGGAATATCTCATTATACCTGAACATAAATCTAAATATAAGGTATTTTTAATTAACTTAGTGTGTCTAGCAAAAATAGTGGTTTTCTCACTAGGGCCTGTGACCAAGCAAAGGCTTCTGATGAGGTTTACAGTATCAAGTATGAATAACTGCAAGTGGATCTCACACCCAATCAGAAGTGGTTACCCCTGTAACAGTGCACCAGTAGGTAGACTTAGCTTCTCAGGAAAGTCAGTAGTATAACATGTAGGGTCTATAGCTAGGTAAGACCATTTTTACTTTTTAAGATAACTTTTCTCCCAAGCCTGTATAGTACCTAACAGCACCATAAAAATTAGCCAAAAGTAAAGATGCTTCCAGCTCAGTTTTGGTTTGATTTCTTTGTCCCTTAACAGTAAGGTCTTTTGATTTTTTTGTCAAGGAAGGGTTTCTGTGTACCCCTGGCTGTCCTAGAACTTGCTCTGTAGACCAGGCTGGCCTCAAACTCAAAAGAGTGCTGTGATTAAAGGTGTGCACTGTCACTGGCCACCCAGCAGTAGCATCTTAACATTTAGTTCTTGGTGGGCCACTTGATGACAGCCTCATGTTTTGAGGGGCCTCAGGGTGTGCATCACCATGCCTGGCTAACACTTCTGCTTGTTGTTTGCTTAATTGTTGTCTTTTTGTTTTATTTAACCATCACATTTTCCACATTGATCCCAATACACATTTGGAGAGAAGAACCACTGCCAGGGCTCCAATGGAGGCTTCGTGGACTTTGAACTGTACTCTGTGGTTTATGAGAATGATGAAGGAAGAAACTGACTTCCAGTCTGAGAATATTTGCTTATAAAAAGGACTCTTGGCTATGTAAAGTAAAAATTCTCACTATAAAAGTCTGATAGGAGCGGAGGCCAGGTGTGGGGGAGTCTGGTTTAATGGTCCAGAGTATGCCATCTTTGCTTCTGTAGTTTTGGTGCTCATTGCCACCTGAGATGTATTTAGAAACACTGCCATTAATTCATCTAGCAAGAATTCTTTTTCTTTCACACAGGATATATCTATAGCTTACATTAGACCAGAAAGCAAAGTCCTCCTGCCTCATCTCCTGAGGGCTGGTTGGGATTATAGTCCTGAACCACACCTGGTCTGCCTAGGAAAGCATTCTATAGTTGGTAACATGATATGGTCAGAGTCAGAGCCAGTCTGTCTTCCCAGTGTAGAGATAACAGTGTGTGGTTCTGGACTGTGTCCTCCAGTGTGTAAAGTTCAACTGAATGGCTTTTCTTCAAGTTCTTTGTGAAATCCTCTGGGCATGTTGTTTGCTTAATCATCCTAGAAAATTTTGGAGAAAATCTTGGGAATTTGTCTGGATGTCTTAACCAACAGTATTGATTCATTATTCATTCTAGACTTTATTCTGAACGAGTGTATGAAATACACATTTATTCGGCGTTAGGAACTGCCATAAGATAAGATGTTTTATATTCGTGTGTAGTTGTAACCTGTAGTCTTGTTTCCATTTTGTCCTAAGTATGTGATCTTTAAATGATCTTTTCTCTTTCAGTCTGAAGTTGACAAGTAGCAGCATAGACCCTGGAGTAAATATCAAGCAACTGGGTGGTTTGTACATTAATTTCAATGTTGGCAAACAGCAACCTCACAAGAAAACCCTAACACAGATCAAGGAGAAAAAGAAAAACGAGGTAAGCTCATGAACTGTCCCATCCTCTTTGGTCCTTGGAAAATTACTACTTTCCCTATACATAACAAAACTATATTGGCCTGTTTTGCTCTTTTTTAAAATCTTGTTGGAATAGTTATTTTTTATGAATGGAGTTTTATCTGATGATACTTGAAATTAATTCAAGGTCAGTATTATTTACATCTACCACTTCAGGACCCCCAGGGTCCTATTTTCTTGCTGTATTTGTTTTAAGCAGTCATTTACTTGTTTTGTGTGTATGTATATGTGGGCATGTTTGTGCTGTGGTGTACATGGGAAGGCTAGAGGACAATCTGCAGTGGCTGCAAGGCCAGGAGGTTTGACAGCAAGAACTTTTTTTTTTTTAAAAAAAAAAAAAAAACATTTAGGAATAGATGAGCAGATTTGCCTACACAAAATTTAAAAGCCTAAGTTTAAATGGGGAAGAAAGATTTTTTAAAAAATAGTAATTTTGTATTTTCTAGCTTCTTCAGAAAGCTGTCATTACACCTGATTTTGAAAAAAGCTATTGTGTCCCACCATATAGTGAATCGAAGCATCAACTTCAGAAACAGCGAAGGGTAAGTGGGGACTTACTGATTAGATTGCTCACACATGCTTTGTCTTTGTACTTTCAGGGTATGTAATGCTGTGATTGTGCAATTAAGATCTATGTATTCATCTATTATAGATAGATATTGCTGTATAAAGGGCCAGCCTGTAGCTGCTCAAGGCTTGAAAGGAATCTACCTTGTCAGTGCCTACTAAGTCTTTTCTACCTGAGGGGCTTAGGGAAAAAGACACTCATACTCTCTAGATTTCCTTCTTTATTCTCTATTCTTCCCTGTTCTTTCTGTGTTTTTTTGTTTTGTTTTTTAATTTATTTTTATTTTATGTGAATTGGTGTTTTGCCTGCATGTATAACTGTCAGATCTTGGAATTACAGACAGTTGTTAGCTGCCATGTGGATGCTGGGAATCGAACTCAGGTCCTCTGGAAGAACAGTCAGTGCTCTTAACCTCTGAGCCATCTCTCCAGCCCCTGTGTTCTTTCAATATTGGCTGAAGAAAAGCAAGGCCTGTGTGACAGCAGGAAGGTCCAGCTCTCTGATGGACTGAACTGAACACCGCCCCCCCCAAGCCGACCAATTGAGTAGTTATTGTTACACAAAGTATTTCCTCATAACAAGATCCCTAATCTTACTTTATATGTGAAGGAGAGCATTATGGGGTCCATGATTCTAGTCCTTTATTATGTATCGTGTGCAATGCACAATAATACAAGAATTTTGGGTGTGCGTGAGTTTGTGGAATGGCTACAAAGCCCTTTCAGCAAAACAATCACAGTTTTCCACAAGGATTCTTCAAGTATTTCTAAAAAACATCTGTTCATTCTCATATCTACCCAATACAGTCCTTACTAACCTAGTTTTATATACATTAAAAAAAAAGGTCAGCTGTGCTTTTTTAGGGTATATACCCGGGCGTTAGAGAGATGGCTCAGTGGTTAAGAGAACTGGCTGTTCTTCCAGAATTCCTGAGTTAATTCCCAGCATCCACGTGGTGGCTCACAACCATCCATATTAAGGGTACATATCCATTCATCAATAGTTTTTTTAATATCAGGAGATTGAAGACAGGAATGAGTATAAGGAAATAATTAACTCAGCAAGAAAATATATCAGCCAGTAACAGTTGGACTTGTTGGTTTCACACCTGAGAAGACACACACACACACACTCATGCCACTGAGGCCACACGAGGGTTTATTTAAGAGAGTTCCCAGGCCAATACAGAAGTCGAGAAGCAGGAGAGGAGGAGAGAGATAATAGCATTTAGGGGTGTGCCTTGTCTAGGGAGGGGCTTCTGTAGGCTGCATGGGTTTATGCCCAGGGGCGTGCCTCCATACACGGTGCATCCCATGTTGGCTCAACCACTTGGAGTCCCGGGAATACTTTCAGGGCTGTCTTGTATTTTGATCTCAGCTACTTGTGCTTGTGACCTTTGTTTCTGTGGTTTTTCATCTTAAAGCTATTATCAAAACTTCTGATTTAACCTGAAGTTCTTATAAGGCTTTGTGTCAGCTAAAGATGCACACCAAAATCTGTGTCCTTCAACATTAAGATTAAAGGAATTTGAGCCAGCCTGTCTCCTGGGACTCATCTGTTTCTTCTAATAATCATCAGCTTGAGCTATGATCCATGCAACTCCCTAAATGAAACTCATAGTCCCCAGCTGTACCTCCTAGTATCCACCTTCACTCATCAAAACTTTGTATAAGCCAGCACTACTACTATCAATCAGAAGGTACAGTTTAGGAAGGAAGCCATCCTCACAGTAACAATCCACAGGTCAAAAGACAGCCTGGGGTCTGTGGTCCTAAGGCTCCACCCTACTGGGGGGTGAGGTGCCAGTGCCTCCTGGTGGGCTGACACCTGGAATTTCAGTTGTCAGCTGCTGCTCCACTGACATGGCCACTTGCAGATAGGACCAGAGTTCTTAGATACTAAGGGCCATCATCTGTGGTTCCAGCAACATATTTAGTGTGACTTTGCACATCTTTACACATCATACAGTTTTTGGCTTTGTTTATTTTGGTGCTTGGGAATGAACCAACCCTGCAGTCTTGTGCATGTGGTAAGCATGTACCCTGTCACTGAGCTGTTCCTTCTGCCCCACAAATACAGCTTTTGGAAATATACTTTAAACAGTGACAGGCTACTGCAGACAGACATCATTTGGCTTTAGTATTTAAATAATTATTAAATAATAATGTATTATTACTGAAGGCTAGGGACTCTATTACAGAAAGTTAATAGAACCACTTGATTTATTTAGTCTGGCAATGAGGGAATAGAAGCAATTTAACACTGTAAACAAACTCTGTTTGTCTTACTATTTGAACTTACGAGGAGTTACAAAAGATGCTAATACTGCATGAAACAAAATGCTTGGTAGAATTTTCAAAAGAATAGTAATTTTGTTTTATTTTGGATGCAATATAAAGTTCTCGACTTGTTGAGAGTTAAGTTAGTTTCTCAGACCCTTAAAAAGATAGTACTTATATACCAGCTCCTAAAATAAAATGTTTTATATATTATCTCTTGTATGAGCTCTTTTAGACAAAAAAAAAAAAAAAAAGATGGAATTGTTCTTTTTTCTGCAAGTCATCACCTTGGAGCTGTCATTTGCCAAGAAATTTTGGTGTTTTGGACTTCTGTTTTATAAGGATTCTGGAGATATATGTGGTTTGTGAAGTTGGAGTTTTGCTTTTTTATTTGTTGTTTAATTTTTGTTGTTTGTTTTGAAACAGTGCCTCATATACTGTGGGTTAGCTAAGCAGAGGATGACCTTGAACTTCCTGTCCTCTGGCCATTAGTTTCTAAGTTCTGGAGTTATGGGTGGGCATTACCACACCCAGTTCATACAGTGTATTCTGGGCAAGAACTCAACCAACCGAGTTACAGCCCCAGCCCTTGTAAACACTTCCCTCCCCAAAGTCACCCCAGTTGGCATTTTGAATTCTCAATCTTCTAACCTCAATCTCTCCCAAATTTTGAGGTCACAGCTATGTACTACCATAACCAAGTAATTCATAAAATCTTCTGTTTTGTAATTTTAGGGGAAGTCACCTTTATAGCACGGTAGGCAGTGTGTCTAATTTTACGAAAAATTAGTCTATACTCTTATAAAGGAACTTTAGAATGTTTATTTGGGGGGCTGGAGAGATAGCTTGTAGTCAAGAACACTTGCTGCTCCTACAGAGGACAGAATTTAGTCCCCAGCATCCATATCAGGCACCTCTTAGCTGCCTGTAACTCCACTCAGGAAATTGTCTTCACTCCTTACCTTCCAGGCACCTGCATATACATGTATGTGCACATACATGTAAGTAAAACATTTTTTCCTAAATGTTCATTTTTAAAATTTGTATTTCAGAAAGAACGACAAAAAACTGCCGGTAATGGTTGGTTTGGCATGAAAGCTCCAGAACTGACAGTTGAACTGAAAAATGACCTCAAAGCATTGAAGATGAGAGCAAGCATGGACCCAAAAAGGTTTTACAAGAAAAATGACAGAGATGGTTTCCCTAAGTACTTCCAGGTATACAAACAGTGCTGGCTTTATTATATGGAGAATAGCATAGCTTACATGTGTATAGCAAGCCCCTGTGCTCAGTGTCTGCTTAGGCTTTTTAATGACAAGAACACAACTCAGCCAGCCATCATGTTAATGGGTCCTCAGTGCCGAGGGGCAAGGGTAAACATGGTAGCTGGAGCTAAGTTGGTTCTATTCAACTCACCGAAGTTTAGTATCTGACTATATGGCTAGTACTAATCTAAGAATAAGTTTATGCAGGATGTGGAGAGAAAGGAAATTATTTGTTGTGTTCCTGTTGGCTTTTCAAGGCATCCCTGGACAGATGGTGAAAGTAATTTGCTTTTCGGTGTCTCTGAGTGAGCGAGCAAGTTGATCATGTTTCCACTCCTCTCAACCGTCCCTACTCACCTGGCTTACACTTTTCCCTCTGGCTTCACTGTAGCTAATGGTGTATTTTGTAATTTACTTATATATTTGTCTTCATGTTATGCTGTTGAGAAATTTGAATGATTCTTGGTAGCTTTTGGGGTAGTCTATCATTTCCTCATAATCTACACCCAAACTAGCTTGCCACCCCTCTGTTACTGAGCCCCCGTAAACTTGCCCACACTCAGTACTCGGCCTTCTTGGAACATGTGCCAGAACTGGCTGCTCTCTGCCTTTACTCTCCCTTTGCTTAGGGAATGTGGACTCAGAGAGCTGAGCCAGAGTCCTGCCATTCTCACCTCCTTAAGCTGCTCACTAGGTCCAGAGCCATGTGTGCTGTTTGGTTCCGTGTGTATCTTTTGTACTGCAGTGTGTTTTAGTTCCTATCTGGCTTTCCTTAGACTACATGTCCTTGGTCCTTGATTTCCCCATCACCTAAGCACAGTGCCTGGTGTATCGTAATCACCTTAACTCAGTTGAACAAGTAGAGTAGACACTTTACTAAACAGGTCCCAGGCTGGCCGTATTGATGATAATCTCCAAAATCAAGTAGCCATGCAGAATGTATGTGTCTGTCGTCAAATTAGAAAGCACAGTTTATGTTATATTGTGCTACTCATCATGAATTTACTGTTTGGCACCAAAGTATATATAAAGTTTGGGCCAACTGTACATTCTAATGGGGAAATGTCAGTAGCACCAGTAAACTGGATAATGGGTGGTTTATTTTTATCTTTAAAAAGTGGTATAACTTAAATATGCGTGTAATGTAAGCTTGGGCTTTCTGTTTCTTTCTACAAACATTCTTTAGACCTACACTGAAATATGGAGCAACTTAGCATCCAGGTATTGCATGATTTATTTCGATCAATTTTTCTTAGGTTGGAACCATTGTTGATAATCCAGCTGACTTCTACCATTCAAGAATTCCCAAGAAGCAAAGGAAAAAGACTATTGTGGAAGAACTGTTGGCTGATTCTGAGTTCAGGAGGTAATTTACGTTTTATTTTATAATATGTGGCTTAAACACACACACAAATTTATAGGTTTTTCAGATTACATTTTGGTTACGGTTTATGAGAAAAACAAAAATAATTTAGTGTTTGGGATAGTTAAAGTTAGATTCTCATCTATTTCTGTCAAACCATTTGTCACGTACCCTTTAAACTGCATGTGTGCCCCCATGGAAATGAGGGTGAGAAGAGATAATTACTGCCATAGTGTTCCTATGGAAATACTTTTTACCTAAAAGACCTCTTTGCTGGAGAGCAGACTTTAAAAATCATTGTTCTTTGTCTTCTAAGGTGTTTGTTTTTTGTTTTGTTTTGTTTTTGAGACAGGGTCTCTCATTATGTAGGTCTGGCTGTCCTGGATCAAATGCCTGCCTTTGCCTCCCAATGCACCAGTATGCCTAGCTCTAAGCTTCTAAGAAATATCAATAATACTATTTTCATTAAGTAGAAACTGTTTTGCTTTGTTTCTTTTGTATTTTTACCGCACATTTATACTCAGATCTAACATCACCTGGTAAATGGATATCCATCTTTAAAGTTGTATTTTTACCGCACATTTATACTCAGATCTAACATCACCTGGTAAATGGATATCCATCTTTAAAGACAAAACTAGCCGAGGAGTTCCTGGTACACATTGTAAGTCTAATGCATAAGAAGTTGAGAAAGGAAGGTTGTGAGTTCGAGGTCAGCCTAGGATACATAGGAAGTTCAAGGCCAGCCATTGCAAGACACCATTTCAAAACTTAAATAAAACAAATTAGAAATTCTAATTAGAGACTATTACTGCTTTGTCCACTGCTGTCCTCAGCCTCCTGACATTTGATAGCATTGTGATTTATACAAGACAGCTCAAGAGCATTTTTGATATGTAGCTCTTCCCTAAAACTAAAACTGCTAATACCTAATATACCTGATACTTTGTGCTTTAGATCAGAGCATAAAGGTTTGTTTTTCTTTTCAGATTTAACCGAAGGAAGTATTTGGAAATCATGGCTGAAAAGACAGCAGATGCAGCAGGGAAGAAGTTCCGGAAAAAGAAGAAATTTCGCAATTAAAATTCACAGAAAAATCTTAACATTTTATAGATCCCTTTATTTTCTGAAGGTCATTACATAATTTATATAAATAATATATAAATATTTAGTAATTTCTGTTCGGAAATAAAGCTGACTGAGAAAATCATGTGCCCTTTGGAATAAAAAAATAGGTGGGTGTATAGGTAATACATCTGATTTTAGACTGTTAAAGGGAAAGTAACATCAACTATTTTAGTGTGTTTGTCCAGTTTTCTGTTTGTGGCTATTTAAAGAATGTAGTTTGTTGCACAAATCTTCATTGGTTTTATAATAAAAACCTGGAGCCAGAAATTGGGGTAAATTTTAAAGAGCAGCGAAGCAGAGGAACAAGCCACTAGAGAAACTTCCCACCACTACTGAATCCTCAGGCCTGAAGGGAGATCCTGTCTCCAGGGAACTAGAGTGGTCCTCAGTCCTCAGCTGCAAAGGACGGGAAGCAAGTGTAGGGGGAGAGCTGAGCTCCTTTCTCCTCCCGCCTCCACCTCCCTAGTGCCAGCATGAAGGTGTGTGTGCCACCACTGCCTGGCTCTGTCTTTTAGACAGAACTCTCTGCCTCTGCCTCCCTAGTGCTGGCTCACCACTCCCTGACCTCTGGCTAACTGTGGCTGGCTCTGTCCCCTGCTCTTCAGGCAGTCTTTATCACAAACAGTATATCCCCACAGTACTTAGAACATAAATAGACAGCATGTTCAAAGAACTTTCTGAAGCGATCAGAAATGTCTAAGGAGTGCTGTGTGTGGAGGAGGGTGTGACCTGGCTTTGGCTTGCCTGCTGCTTTCAGTGTACAAGCACAGTGTGTGGGGTGCTAAGGTCAGTGTCCTTGGAGCAAACATGAAAAATATGCCGAAACAAAGCTCAGTGAAGCTCCCTGGAAAATCTGGGATAAAAGTGAAAGATGCAAGAGAGCTGGAGGCTTTTTTGTTCTGATTGCCTGGAACTGGGAACTGGAACTACAGACAGTTGTGAGCTGCCATGTGGGTGCTGGGAATTGAACTCAGGTCCTCTGGAAGAGCAGTCAGTGCTCCTAACCACTGAACCATCTCTCCAGCCCCCCTTCCCTTTTTTTTTTTTTTTTTTTTTTTTTTTTTTTTTTTTTTTTTTTTTTTTTTTTTTTTTTTTTTTTTTTTTTTTTTTTTAGCAATTAAAACAGGAGGAGAAACGCCTTCTACTCGGGTTAGTTCTAAGCGGAAACAGGATTTTTCCAGTAGGCCAAACGACCCATTTTACCTCCTCCAATGGCACCCAAGCTAAGCTGTTTTCTGGTATCCAAGAAGGGCTGATTGTTCCTACTAATACTCGTTGGATGTAGCTCCTTCATATTTATTGGACCTTGAATTCAGTAACTATACAACCTTACATTTTACGTTGGGGTTACTGGGTTTTTTTTTGTTTTGTTTTATCAAAACAACCCCATTTCGATTATTTCTCTAATAAAAGGAGTGCATGTGGGAGAAGAATGGTTAAAGAGTTTCTTTACACATCTTCAGGAGATGTAAACACTTCCTGACTAAGGCTTAAGTGACCACCTATTGCTGTATGATTTTCTGTCCCCATGATTGCTAGAATGGGCTCAATAATCCTTTGCTTCAAAACAGACATTTTTTTTTTTTAATTTTAGTATTTATGCTTTTTAGTTACATTCTCATCGATGGATGTTTTTGTTTTCCCTCCATTGCCTTATTTTAACTTTTTAAAAACATTTATAAGCAAGTTTGTCTTAAATACACCTCAAAGGCCTATGGTACTTTGGGGAGGTGGGAGGATGTTTTGGAGGTGGAGCCTGTCGAAGTTATATCTGGGGACAAGTCCTTATAAGAGGGGATTGGACCCCTGGCTGCTTTTTTATTTGCAGCCATGAGATGGCCAGCTGTATTTTACACATTTCCTCCCTTGAATCTCCTTGCCATAGGCCCACAGTGACCACAGATGGGTGACAGCTTGTGAAAGAGAGCCAAAATAAGCCTTTCTTTCCTTTCAGGTGATGTTCAGGAATTGTAGCACTGCAATGCAGAGTTCCTTTATTTTCCACTTCATTTGTATAAAGTAGGGAATGTTTAACAAAATAATTACTTCCATCAAGTAAGCTGAAATTAACTAAAAATCCAAAGTCACCTATTTAACATTCATTCTTGAGTATGAGCTTTACAAGTTCTGTTTCAAATCTTTTTTTTTTAAGATTTATTTTTATGTGCATCTGTCATGTGAAGGTAGGTGCCAGATCCCCCGAAACTGGAGTTTACAGTTGAGAAATGTTATATGGGCACTGGGAATTGAACCTAGGTCATCTGGAAGAGCAGCCAGTGCTCTTAGCTGCTGAGCCATCTCTCTAGCCTTTATTTTAAAATCTTTCAAAGCAGAGTAATGGTACAAGCCTTGTAGGCCCCTGCTCTTGACCTTCACCTGCACTTTGAGCCTTCAAAGACAAACCTGTGGATTGCTAGCTGCTTTCCATGCTCCACACCCTCTCCGGTATGCTCCTACCTTTCTGCCTGGGGGGATTAGATGAGGACGTTTCACCTGTTTACCTGGTCAGTAATTTTCCAGCCACCTGGGGAATTCCCACAGTGCTATGCCTCTGAAAGCACTGGGTATATAAGTCTCAGATTGACTTTCAAAAAAAAGGTGTTCTCTTTGAAGATAGGAACTTTGAACAAATGACCCTAGCATCTGTGTCTTTTTCTTTTACTTTTTTATTTTTTTTAAACTTTATTTATTTGCCTTGGTGTTTGCCTGGAAATGGAACTACAGACAGTTGTTAGCTGCCATGTGGGTGCTGGGAATCTGAACCCGGGTCCTCTGGAAGAGCAAACGGTGCTCTTAACCGCTGAGCCATCTCCAGCCCCGTCTGTGTCTTTTTCAATCTGCCACCTGAGCTTGACTTAACAAGCCAAAGTAGTGCAGGCAGCTACAAAGCCTGAAATCCCAGCACCTTGGAAGTGGAGGCAGGGGGATCAGACATTAAAAATCACTTCAACTACATAATGAATTTGTTCTATATGCAATGCTGTCCCCCAAAACAAGTATCTTCCAAACTGTAAAGAATAACATCTAAAAGTATTGTAATTATAAGGAGGTGTTGTGAAGTGTCCACCAGTGAAGACCAATCAGACATGGGTTCAAGCCAATAAAAAGTCTGTTAGCTGGCTGGTAACTACACTGGGTGTTTTTGACTCAGTGCAGTCCTGGAGCCTTTCTCAAAGTGGGCTTTTAAGCATAAAAACCACATCCTGGGTTGACACACATCAGTTGGTCAGATGTGGAACTACAAAATCCAAAAATCAAGATTAGTACATTTAGAGATCTTTGTTCTCACTTTGGAAGGTGATGCTGCCTACCTACACGCTGGATTCTAAGGCCTGACCTGTCATGGTGTCAGTTGTGGTAAGATCTAGGGTCCTACTACAAAGATAGGAACTTTTCTGGTTGCTTGATTACACTATTATTTGTGGATGGGGAGGCATCTGCATGTATCTGTGTGATTGTCAGAGGACAACTGTGAGGGTCCCCTTTCACCATGTGGGTCCCAGGGATTACATTCAGGCCATTAGCCATGGCCTTTACCTATTGTCCCAGCTCATTTGCTTGGAACTTCTGCTTTTGGTCTCTATCATCTTGACCTACAAATATTTGCATATTTCAACTTAGGGTAGGGTTCACAGAGTTTATGCTGGAAGTGGTGTAAATTGAAGATGTATTTGATCTAATGTACCAAATAGAGCTTTACCTAGTTTTCCTGAAATGCTCAGAATATGTATGTTAGTCTACAGTTGCACAATCTAATTATCTTATCTGCCCAGCATGATGAGAATCATCACTAGCCCTGGAAGAGTACAATTTCTGCTCAATGAAAGTTGCTTCCTGTCCGTTGTAGTCAGCTCTGAATCAGACTTGTCAGGGACCGTTGGTATTTGAATAATGGATGAAATTGTTTTGGTTTAGTGAGTGTACACAAAATTTAACTCACTCAACAATTATTAGGCCTAATGACTAATAAAGTTGGAGTGCTATGACTGGGTCTAAAGTAGACAATTAAGGCCGTCCAAGGCCTCCGTCTGTCTCCTTAATAGTAGCTTTTCCTTCACTTCACACCTTCAGCTTTTCCTTACCACGTTTCCCCAATCATAGGGAACCTGTTCTGTGCTTAGCATCGCTGTGTCTAAGGACCAACAGTTTATCTCCAGGATGTCCCAGAGACCTCAGAGTAAACACATGCATATCTCAATTCATTCTCATACACTCATTCCTGCATTGTTATGTCTAAGGATCAATAGTATATCTCTAGGACGTCCCAGAGACCTCAAAGTCAATGCAGGCATATCTCAATTCATTCTCATATACTCACTCCTCCATTTTTATTGTCTCAATTTCATCAGCATTTATCCATTGGCCCATGTAGAAACAGCAAAAATCTCTGTCACTCCAGTTAGCTGCTTCTGCTCTCTCTTGTGTCCCTCAGTTCATCTGTTTGCCCTGGGAAATGTCTATTATATTTATTATTTATATTCCCTTCAACCAGCTCTCAACGTTTTCTTAGTTTTATATCTTCAATAGCCTTAGTCCATGGTTTACACTGCAGCAGAGAAATGGTACAAAACATATCATACTGCTTCCCAGCTAAAAGCTATTCACCATTTCCCCATGGCCTTTAGGTCCACACTCAACAATGGTGTATAAAACTTTTGGAATACAGTCCTGGGCAGACTTCTAAAGTTTGGAGCTTTGTTTGGACAGGGTCTCACTATGCAGCGGTTACTGTTCTGGGACTCACTAGACAGATTCGGCACCTTCAAGATCCAAGAACCACCAGACTGCAGTGAGTCTTTTTTTTTTTTTTTTTTTTTTTTTTTTTGTCCCACCAGCCTGCTCCCAAATCATGACATGTAGACTTAATATAAAAGCTTGGCTGATAGCTTAGGCTTGTTTTATAGCTAGCTCTTATAACTTAAATGACCTCTTTCTATTAATCAAGGTGCTGGTCTAGACTTGTTTACCTCATCTACATACTGTCCATTTGTTTCCACTATGGCTCCTCCCATATTCTTCCAAGCATCCTGTGCCTAGAAATCCTGCCTAGCTAGAGGCCATTCATAAACTAATCTGGGGCTGGAGAGATGGCTCAGCAGTTAAGAGCACTGACTGTACTTCCAGAGGACCTGAGTTTGATTCCCAGCATGCACATGGCAGCTAACAACTGTCTATAATTCCAAGATCTGACACCCTTGCACAGTTATACATGCAGGCAAAACACCAATTCACATAAAATAAAAATAAATATTAATAAATAAATAAACTAATCGGAGTGACACATCTGCACAGTGTACAAAAGATTTTTTATTTCATAACACCAGACTGCCTTCCCAAGGCTGAGAACAAAGTACTTCAACTCATTACTTTTCCAGGTTTTTTCTGTTTTTGTTTGAGACAGGGTTTCTCTGTGCAGCTTTAGAGCCTGTTCTGAAACTCATTTTATAAACCAGGTTGGCCTACAAACTCACAGAGATCTACCTGTCTCTGCCTCCTAAGGTCTGGGTTTAAAGGCCTGCACTACCACTGCCCAACATACTTCTCCAGTTTTTGAGAATAGGAGCTCCTTCAGGTGCTCATTAGGTGGGCTCCTCTAGCTTAGTAATTTAAGAGGCTGATTCCATAGGGCTTGTTCATTTATCATGGAGGCCTGCATAAAGAGGCCAGGAAATACCGGCTGGGAATGAAGCTTAGTTGGTACAGAGCTTGCCTAGCATGCACAAAGACCTGGATCTGATCACTAACATCACATGAACTAGTGACACATGCCTGTAACCCTAGCACTCTGGAAGTAGATGTAGGAGCACCAAGAGTTTAAGGTGGTTGTAGTAGGAAATCAGAAGTTACCCAGGTAAACTCTGATGACATCAAGCAACCGGATCTAGCCGGGGCGTGGCCAGCTGGGAAGACCCTAGAGCGAAGAGATAACTCAGTCCCTTTTGACCTACAGTGTGGTCAGGGAAGACGCTCTGTGGCACTCCCCTGCATGCTGACTTCTCCTTTTCTTCCCCTCTGAATCTCCTTTGTACTGTAAGTGTTTTTGGAATAATAAATATTACCAGATTATACACATATAGAGGCTTGGTATCATCTACAATAGGTGGTCCTCAGCTACATAGTTTGAAGCCAGGCCAGGTTACATGAGATGTCTAAATAAATCTGGAGCTTTGAGGAAGAGATTAATCATGAGGGCTTTGATCTACTTAAGGATTAATCCTTTGATGGGCTATTAGAAGATAGTGGAAACTTAGACTCTTACTGAGAACAGGTCCTTGGGAACATGCTTTTAGGAAGTCTATTACATTGCTTCTGCTACCCCTGCTCCAGCCTTCCATCTGCTGATGTGACCTGCTCTGTTTTACTTATGCTCCCTTCATGATGCTCTGTCTCAGTACAGACACTGAAGCACCCAAGTCGAGTAACCATGGTCTAAAACTGAGATTGGATGGCAGGATTTATGACTTGGGAACAACATAAATGAGACCAACTCATAGTTTCTTTTTGCATTTCTGGGTAGTGTACATGCTCTGCGCTACACCCTCAGCCTCCTTTACACTTTTTGAGATAGGGTCTTTCTAGAGGCCGACCTTGACCCTGGTGATGTTCTTGCCTCAGCCTTTAGAGTAGTTCAGATTCTAAACCCATGCCAACAAGCACATGGTGTGAACATAGACAGTTGAGGCAAGGTTCTGTATGAAATAAAAATAAATATTTTTTTTAAATTAAAGGGAATTATTTATCAATCTGGGGACCTTCAAACCTAGAAGCTGGCAAACACTGATAATTCACAATATATCGATTTCTGTGAAAGTGATTTCATAAATAAAAACCAGCACAAATAGACTGGAAAATAACATTTATTGCAAATAAGGCTGTTTTCTCTTATAGGTAAAGAGTTACAAACTAATAAGGAAAATGTCTTTGTTGTTATAGGCATCCTAAGCAGGTCTGACACAATAGAAGCATGAACTCAATGCAAGGACAGATAAATCACAGAAAGAAAATACAAGTCACTTTTTGTTATGAAAAAGTGCTCAGAGTCATGCATAATAAAAAAAAAATGAGTTTAAAACTACTGTTCGCACGTGTTTAGTAACGTGGGTTGTGGGGGAACTGGCTTCTCCCACAATGCTGGGAAGACTAAAGTGAGCAGGGTCTAGGAAAGGAACCCGAAAACCTTATCAAAGAAGGCACGCATTAGGGATGCGGGAACAATCCTTTGAGCCAGAAATACAACTTCCTAGGAGTGTATCTTAAAGACACTCTTGTGCCCAGAGCACAGGCTGTTCTCTGAAGCATGCTAATGGGAAAATAATGGACGTCTACATGCCTAAGTATTAGGGACCATTAAACCAACCTGTATTAACTGAAATAGGTGTAATATATGCAAAATGTGTTTTATGATATTATATAATCAAGAAGACTAGACACTGTACAGAAAGTGCTAATTACACTTTCTGTAATTTTGTTTGCTAAAAAAACAAACAAACAAACCTAAAAACATTTTCAAGTAGCCATTATCACTACTGGCTTGCAGGGAGAATTCCAAGTTTCAGACACAGGAATATCAAAGATGGGTACTCTTTCCTGGACCTTTTATCAACGATTTTGAATTTTTTATGTTTTGCATGAATTGGATGTTTTGTCGGTACAATATATTTTTTTAACCTCTCTTCATCCCTACGCTTATTTGTATTTGGTAGAGTGGAAGGCTAACCCTGGCAAAGTCACACAGACTCCTGCTTGGCGCTGGCAGGCAGAATGTGTCCACTCCAACTCTTTGCCCTAAGATCGTCGAGGAAAAAAGCGGTCAACCCCAGAAATGAAGATTTCTGAGCCTCTTTTTAGAATCCTACCGAAATGGCATCCTAAAGTCATTACTAAGGTCTGTATTTTATTTTATTTTTTTTAAAACAAGATCCACTCCAGATTTGAGGGAGGGGATGTGCCCTCGGGTTAGCCTGGGCAGCCCGTTCCTTCTTCCCTGCCGGAGGCCACAGTCAAGCTCCAGACACAGACCTGTCCCACCCTCTCCTTGAGGCTCACTCTGAAAGCACGTCCCCTTTTACCCTTTTCTCCCTCTGGACTAGGATCGGCCCGGGGGCAGGCCGCGGGAGCATCGAAAGGTCCAGTGGCTGGGCCGAAGGTCGAAGCTGTTTAGACAACAAAAGAGATAAAAAGGTAAAAGCCAAAAATAACCTGAGAGTTTTAAAAACACTCCGACTCCGCCGGGACTCGAACCCGGAACCTTTGAATGCCTTCAACCTCTAGAAGTCCAATGCGCTATCCATTGCGCCACGGAGCCACCTGTTGGAGTGGCCGCGCATCTGCCGTATTAAGCCAGAGGCAAGAGCTCCGCACCCAGCCCTCCGCAAGCTGGGTTGTAGCTGGAGCGGGAGCCCGGCCGCCGAGCCTAAGATACCTCCGGTTGTAACAAGCTGGAGCGGGAGCCGCCGCCGCCGCTTTTCCACGCTCGTCGTGCCCGTCCCTCCCCGGCTCCCTGCCTGCTCCGCGTCCCCGCCTACCAGCTGCGTCCGCCCCGCTCGGGCGGCGGAGGCTGCAGGCCCAGATCGGCCGTTGCGCCGTTGCTCCGGGCCCGGTAACGCGGAGCACTTCCGTCGACCCTGCGAGCGACGAGGGTGAGCGGCTGTTCCTGGGACTGCCAGGCGTACGCCGGGACCTGCGGCTGCGAGTGCCGGCCGCGGCGATGTCTGTGTGCGTGCTTGTGCGTGTTTATCTGCGCGGGGCTCCGGGGAAAACGGGCTTTGGGTTGCATTTCGCTCCCCACAGACCCAGAGCCGAATTTCCGAGGTCTCCGGGCTCTGGTGGCCTGAGGGGGGCGACGCGTCCCGCACCGAGGCATCCTCCCGGGGATCTGGTCCGCTATGCTTCCGAGGAAGAGCCGCCGCGCAGCCGCCGATGCCCGCGCCCTCCCCACGCGCATCTGAGTGGGCGGCCTCCGGAGGCCGAGGACGCGCGTGGGAGCGCGCGGCTGCAGGGCGCGCTACCGAGCCCGATGACCGAGTCTTCCCCGGTGCTGCAGCGAGCAATCGAGCCGGCGGGCACCTTTGCTCAGAAGGGCGAGGTCACTGTACATCCGAGCTGCTGCGTGGGGAGGAGTGGGTCTTCAATGCTACCCCCCTCCCATCTCCATCAGAGCGACCCCGAAGCCACGCGACGAGAACTATCTAAATAAAACCCTAGTTGCTAAGCAACGGCCGCTGCCAGACAAAAGCCCCGGCTTGGGCTCCAATCATCGTGCGGTTTTCCCGGCCCCGCCTGCATAGGGACGGCGTGGCGCGACCTGATGCTGACACCTTTACACCAAACCAGCATCAGTCTGTGTTTACAGGGTGGTCGCTGCCATGCAGAACTGGGCATCAGAGGATAGGTCATTGCCAATCAAGGTGCACTAAAAGGAGAGGGGGAATTCTCAGGAAGAGTCTAGGGGAGCAGGGCATTTAAAGGCCAAGTATCAGCATCCCCTTTAGAGAAAGAAAAACCATAGCTGTGATAAGTGAAATCACACACATAGGGGCCCCATCTAGTGAGACGATTTCATACTACCTTGCAGGCTAAATATATTATCTTTTATGGCTTTCTCGATATTGACAGAAAACGAGTGGACTATTGACAACCAAAAGCAGTAGCCAGAGGGTCAGCATGTTTATGTTGGTTCTCTAAACTTGGATTCTCTCAGGAGCAAAGCATATGGGCCCCAGATGCATGCTTGCACACAAAAATGGTTTTCATTATAGGATAGGAATGCTGAGCTGGGAAGCTACTATATTTTATAGTGAGCAGTAAGCAAGCCTGTTCTTTGTTCTTCAGGGAGACATTACCTCATCTCTCAAAATTGCTCCTTGCAAACACAACTCTGAAAAAAGGCGCAAAGAAAGAGTGATCTATCTTGCATACTTGGCACACCCAACAAGAGCGTGCAATGACACTAATGGTGAATTGCCTGTACAAATTGTGACAGAGTCCTGTCCAATTCTAGGCCTATTTCATCCCATATAAACAATGTCTTTAATAATAAGGATTTTAAACATTATTATGCCTCTTAAAATGGGCAATACCCCTTTAAAATAAAACAATAAAACGAACCAGCCATTTATAAATGGTATCTTTATAAAGGCTGCAATGTGTCATGCAGGTGACATTTTAAGTTTTCCAGTGCTTCTTAAAGTTGTTCAGAGCTCAAATAGGGAAGAGATGCTCAACACTCCGTGGGAAAACCATACAGAAGAATTTTGCTTGGGGGCATTGGCACAAAATCTCAAATTTTAAGGAGTTGTTGACATAATTAACAAATATGATTCATATTCTTAAAAGTTCTGAGAAAGAGGAATAGAGAAAACCAATATGCTAAAGAAAGATGTGCAAGTAATTATTTCAACTTAACAAATCAAAGAATTGTAGAGTTTGATTCCTTCCACTGGTTGAGACTTTCAAATTTTTATCTATGGAGATCGATACCGAAACAGCATTAGCAGGACTGTAGGAAACTAGGCTTGTGTGCATCACTTCGGACAAGGAAGGGTGTACTTTTCACAAGCCGAATGTGTTTCAGGTATGCGGAGCTTCTCTGACTAGCAGCGTGTAGTCGGGCTCCAGCGGCCGCTGTGCTATCCTAAAACAAGCATGCGGATGTGTGTTTAGCTACTGTGCAAAAGGAGAAAGAGTCAGTAGGGGGTCTGTTCTCTTTTATAAACTAAGAGCTGACTGGGGATATATAATAAGCAGCAATTATACATCTGAACCAAGAATTCAAAAAGCAACCTCCTTCAGTCAGCAGAGGGAGCCAACGCACGGGTTACCATGAGTTACCATCGCCTTCCACAGATCCTAGCTCCGCCCCTCCCTTAGAGCTGCCCAGAGAAGAAAGCTGGAGTTCAACAGTGCCCTGCTTGGATGTTCAGACCCAATCCATACCTTTCAGGGTCTACAGAAACACTCCCCACGTTTGCCCAACAGGATTATTTTCAAGTTTCTATGTTGCTCTAGGTGCAGTGCTCAGAAACCATTTCCACGTTCTCCAGAATCATTAGAAATCTGTGCCCCTAATAATTTTATTAGCTTGGCTTTACTCTTAGAGGGTAATATTGGTGATTGTTTTGGAATGACACAGTCAGGCCCACTGTGGGAGGTAAAGTATACATTTAAAACATAATCTTTACCTTCAAGGACACTGCAAATTCCCTGAGAGATCTGTGGCCTATGAATAGGAAGCAATATGATAATAATGTAAGGTTACACATAAAAAAACAAAGTCAAGGGGCTGGAGAGATGGCTCAGCGGTTAAGAGCACCCTCTGCTCTTCCAGAGGACCAGGGTTCGATTCCCAGCACCCACATGGCAGCTAACAACTGTCTGTAGTTCCAGTTCCAGGCAAAACACCAAGGCAAATAAATAAATAAATAAAATAAAATTTAAAAAAAAAAAAAAAAAAACAAAGTCAAGTTGCAATTGAATATCCCTGCCAGTAAAATGTCTTTTAGTCTGAACTCCCAAGTAATAAGCACAGACTACTATGTTGATTGCAAAATATACCCTAAGAGAAATTTGCAAAGGATAGACTTTTAGAAAATAAATAATATCATAAACAAACAAACAAATAGGGCTAGAGAGCTGGCCTAGCTGGCTGCTCCGGAGGAGGAGTCAACTTCAGTTCCCAGCACCCATATGACAGCTCAAAACTAACTTTCTGTAGCTCCAGGTCCAGAGGAAAACACCAATGCACATTCAAAGAAAATTAAAAAACAAACAAAAATAGCAAACAGAAACAAACAAAATATTTGGTAAGGGGTTTGAGATTTGGGGCTATGGCATTGAATTGATGTTCAAATCTTGGCTCTGCCTCTTGGTTTCAAGACTTGATTCATAACTTCTCTGAGCCTTCTTTTCCTGATCTGAGGAACAATTAAGGTGTTTGGAGGAGTAATATTTGCAAGAATTTTTCTCAGTCTTGGCACAAGGGAAATGGGACAACTAGATTTTATTATTAGCAAACATCTCTCAATGAAGAGCTAAGGAACTCACAGGTCCTGGAGGAACAGAGATAAATTTGTTCCAACCCTTGCAACATTTCTCATCTCTACCCAACCCCTACACAGCATGAACCCTGGTTGTAACCAGTTATCTCCTCTGCCTGAAAACATCTAAACAGAACTTCAAGGTTTTCCCACAGTTGTTCTGCAAGAAGTTTGAACCGCTAATTGTTTTCATTTGTTCAACTACATGGTTCCCACAAACAAGGGTGTAGACCACCCCTAAAAGACTTTTGGAGGCAAGTGTCTTGCCAGATAAATTCTGGAGCAACATTTAAAGGATGGAACTTTTTATCCTAAAATATCTAAGTGCAAAGTTTCAGCCAGGAAAATAGCCAAGGTGTACTAAGCCTCAAGATGAGAATAAAGGATAGAGAATAAAAGTTGCAACGATGACAAAAAGACAAAAACAAAGCAAAACAAAACAAAAACAAAAACAATACTGGGCCGGAGAGAAAGCTCACCTCGTAAAGGTATCTGTTGACAAGTCCAAGGACCCAAGTTTGATCCCCAAGACCCACATGCTGGAAGGAGAAAACCGACATATGAAAGTTGTCTTCTGATCCCTGACACCCCTTCCCCCCACAAACACACACACAAACACACACTAAAATAAATACACTTAAAAAAGTAGACATCAAGACAAAAAAAAAAAAAAAAGAAAAAAATGGAGATGGATGGATCCTTGTGGAAGGTATCAGGTAGGAGTTGGGGAGTGGTTAGGAGGAGGAAGATGATGTTGGCAGAGTGCAGGCCAGGCTTGGCAGAGGAGTTGAAACAGGTTTGATTCCAATTAAACTTAATGCAATGGGAAGTGGGAACTACTGGATTCTTTTGACTGGGCAAGATTGTACTTTAGAGTGAATAATCTAGGAGGTAGAGTATAAGTGTGGTCAGAGGGCCCGTGAGACTCCATTTTGTTTATAGTTAGTAATCGTGTATAATTTCTTCATCTCTTCAGCAAAGGCGTCTAGTAAGCACATTACTAAATGATTGATTTACACCTAAAAGAAGGGTTGACAGTCACAGGGGCAGCAGTGAAGCAAGGTAATGGTCTTCAAGTGAGGTACCAGTGTGATGGTACAAGATTTGGGGTAGTGAATAGCATCCTGAGAAGTGGGGACAGGAATGGAGGCTGCATTTGAAATGCTGCCTAGCTTTTATGGCAGCTCTATATGCAAGAAATACTGGTGGGCTGTTGTCCACAGAATCAAGGATGTGATGATGGGACAAAGCCAGGGAAATGACAGAGGCTGTGCCTTGAAGGCACAGTGTGGGAAAGCATGCTATGGATGTATCCTTGGTTACAGCAGGCAGATGATGTGAAAGTTCAGGTCATCACAGAGCTGGGCATTGATCCCTTCCACGGCTCTGTGCCATCAGCTTATTTAAGCTAAGGATGAAGAGAGTGATATCCAGCCCACCAAGGGAAAGGGTGGGGAAGAGCTAGTGGAATATCTCAGATGGGCTCTCTCAGAGAAGGGGGAGTATCATCATAAAGGGAAACTGAGGCAAGTGTAGAATATAGCAGCATGCCAATTTTAGACCTCATGGCTGCTAACCAGGCTTCAGAGTCTAGCAGCACTCAGAATGGATGTAGGACCCATTGGTAAGTGGCATTTGCCTCTCTGCTTCCAAGAAGATTGCACAAAGACCCAGATCAACCTAGATCTCCCAGACTGGACAAGCGTCCAACACAAAGCAGAGAGCACACATGTCCTACTGATCCTTGGGAAAAGATTTCAATTATCAATAATCATGCCAAGAATAAAGTTCATTGGTGATGATGATATACTGCCACCACACAAGGCTCAGTGTTCTGGAATACTGATGAAAGAGACAAGTACTTTCCTTGTTCTCTGAGCCTTGCAAACTAATAAAGTCAGACAAAAGAGCATAGATAAGCACAGGAAATGGCTTCTGGGCTTAGGTGTTAAAACTCATTATTTCACCAGGGCTTCTCTTCCTCAATTTAAATCCGTATTAAGCAGATCTCAAGATTCCACCCCCAATCTCAGAATTAATCTGATTAACCTTCCTGCTGCCCCTCCATGGCAGGAGAATAATTGTGGCCTTCTTCTGTGTACTGGAGGGAGGTTTTGGGCTGGACAAGGACAAGTTGTATCACTAATGATGTTCACCAGAATATCGTAGGAATTATTTATTGGCAATTAATTACATAAAGGATTAATATGTATTAACCAACACTTATTGATATAAAATTGAGCCTTAAGGTAATTTTTGGAAAGTGAATCTGTCCCAGCAGTGACAGTATCAATCCTCTCTCTCAGAACGCAGGAGCAAACAGGAAGAGCAGAGAGCATGCAACCTGGTTCTCAATGGGAGTTGGCCACGCCCCATCCTGGGTCCTGAGAACCCAAAGACCTCTAGGTCTCCCTCAATAACGCCTAAATCCCATCACACCAGAACCTTTCAGTTCATCACTAGCGGACTGATAGAACAAGCAGCTCCAGATGAGCCAATCAAGACTGAGCATGGCACTTCACCTAAGCTATGATCATGCCTGGGCTCCCAAGATGATGGATGGAGATGATCCTAGAGCCAGGAGTGTCTGTTCTTCCCAGGGCCTCAGTTCTTTTCCTGAGTCATGTTTCTGTCATAGACCCTACAGATGACTCCAGCAAGCCATTGTCCCGGTATAGGTGTTTATACTTGTCATTAGGTCTCTTAATATAGCTAGAAATAGCATCCAGTTTTAAATTCCTTCATGCATTTGCTATTGCCTGGTAAGAATCACTTCTTTGGGTTCCTGTTGTATTGTGTTTGTTAATAGTTTCCTGTGCTGGCCTTAAACTGCCTATGTAGCCAAAGAGACCTTGCACTGATCCCCCTGCCTCCATTCCAGGTGTTAGAATTACAGGTTTGTATTTGCATCACCAAGCCCATTTGTATTTGATGCTGAGGATGACCCCAGTGCTGTATGCATGCTAGACAAGCTACCAACTAAGCTCCATCCTCAACCCCCATTTGCCATAACTTTCCAATGCCATTTGCTTTATCTTGTCTCTGCCAAGTGCCAGCAAGTTATGTAGGGACTGCAGGCAGGCGGTGGTTCTCAAAACCACACCCATTTCCCACCCTGTGTTTAGAGCATCTTGTCATTAAATTTGAGAGCAAGTATTGGTGAGGTAGCTTGGGTGGTCTCCGAGAGAGAGAGAGAGAGAGAGAGAGAGAGAGAGAGAGAGAGAGAGAGAGAGAGAGAGAGAGAGAGAGAGAGAGAGAAGGTCTCTGAGACACCCATGGCCAGGGGCAGGGACTAGATGCAGAAGGATGTGATGGCTTTGGAGGCAGTCATATGACACTGGAACATTAATTAACTTTCTCACACCTCCTAGAGAAACTCCATCCTCTTTTCTTGCCTCCCTCCCACTGGGGATCAAACTGAGTTCATCAAGTTTGCTCAGGAAGCATTTTTGTTGACTGCCATCTTGCCTGCCCCTGCTTTGTTTTCTGAGATAGGGTTTCTTTGTTGCAGAAGTTGGCCTGGATTTCACCTTGTAGCCCAGGGTAGCCTTAAACTTTGAATGCTCCTATCTCAGCTTCTCAGATACCAGGATTACAGGTCTGTGTTGCCATGCTTGGGTACAGAAAATCATTTCCATTCCTCAGGGTTGTCAGGAGGGTGAATTAAAATGCTGACACACTGACTTGCCTGCAAGGTCTAATAACAGTGATTTATGGCTGATTCACAGATTATCCCAGGCCCTAGCAGCTTAAAACAATAAAAATGTATTATCTCCATCGCTGTGGGTCATAGAGCAGTTCACCTGAGGGGTTCTGGCTCAGGGCACCCTGGGAAATTGTCTGGGACTGTAATTATCTGAAGATTTTGCTAAAGCTGGGATCTGCTTCCAAGATGACTCACATTGCTATTGGAAGAGGCCTCAGTTCCTTGTCATACAGACCTCACTATAGAGGCTGCATCTAATAGAAGAATTTATCTGCCAGAGGAATAGGGACTTGGAATATGTGTGTGTGTGTGTGTGTGTGTGTGTGTGTGTGTGCGCGCGCAACACACACACACACACACACACACACAAACTCACATGTGTCCAGAGGGAGGAGGGAATGAGTGAGAGAGTGTAACATACTCTCTCACAGCCTCATAAATCATAAATTATCACCCATCACTCTTATTTACCATGCCACAGTATGTGGGAAGGCATCACAAAGGGTGTGAATACCCGGAAGTAAGGAGTTAGAGAGTCAGTCTTGGAGGTCAGCTTCCACAGTATTAATAATGTTAGATCCTATTTTTTTTTTTTTTTGACAAGGTCTCACTATATATCCAAGGCTAGCCTCAAACTCATAACTCTACTGCCTAAGACTTGGGCTCTTGCTGGTCTGGCAGGCATGTGCTCTCACACTTAACCCAGCTCCTACTCTTTCAGAATAGCACACTTACATTCTTCCCCCTTTTTTCCAATCAACACACACACACACACTGAAAATGAAGACAGTTGAAGTGATTTTTTTCCACACTTAATTACTTTATTGAGCTGGAAACATCTATCTTCATACCAGGTATAGTCATGATTAAAAATTTGGGAATAGACTTAGCATTTATCTCAGTTTGAAGGATATGAAACATACTGAAATGTTCCTTATTTCATTGGTACTTTCTCACTTTCTTTTTAAAATGATCCATTTTTAATTTTTTTATTATTTATGATATCAGGTTAGACAGTCACAACCTCCAGCAGATATGCTGGCTGAAATTGCCCTCTGTGTTCTAGGAAGTCATACTTGAGTACAAAGGATTTATTCAGTTTCTTATGATATAGCTGTATCACTGAGTTCGTTTGTAGAGCAGCAGAGGCCTCCTGTTTTTTCCCGTTTTCCCAGGAGCAGTTGTAAAAGGCCTAGGAAAAAAAAGAGCTGTCTACTACCAAATTCTCCAGGACAGCCTTTTCCCTGATGCCCTGAGATCTTTCCTAGAAGCCAAGGTTTTGTGTTTTTAAAGCCAGTGGCAAAGAATAACAAATGTGAAAACCTCCAGGATATTGTCCTAACACATTCTGTGTTCCAACCTTCAACATGACTATTGAGGGATGATCTTCTTGTAGAGAGACTAGGAGATAACAGGATGACAAGGACTCAGCTCAATGCCAGCTGTTTTCTTTCAGGTTTTAGCTACTGGGTGAGTCATGTGATCTCAGTCACAGCCAGGCATCCTAGCTCTAGAGCGGGGAGTCTGTTCTCACTCTTCTCCTGTGAGCATTGGGTGTCATTTGCTGCCTTTCAGCGTGTTAACACTAACCTACTTTAAGAGTATCTGGCAAGCACCAGGTCAAGCTCCCGGTCCAACTGCAAAGAGAGCAAAGGGACCAGGATCATCAGGAGGAGACCCACAGAGATGGCTATTGGGAGCTCCCTGACTCAGAAACAGTTGCTGGGTGGGGAAACTTCAGGAAAAGGAACTAAACCCTCCAAATGTAGATGATAGTCAAATGGCGTGGGCAGTTTGTGGAGCCTCTTGCAGTAGGACCAGAGTTTATTCCTGGTGCATGAACTGGCTTCTCGGAGCCCATTCTCTAGAGAGGAACACCTAACTCGGGTTTGATACTGCAGGAAGGAACATGGACCTTCCCCAAGTAGATATGCCAAACCGAATTGATTCACCTGATTCCTTACCCTCCTTGGGGATGGGGTCTGTGGAGGCTGGGGGAGGACTGGGAGAAGGGGAGGAGGGGGAGCAGTGGTGGGTATGGGAAAACCTTTTTAAATAAATAAAAAAAGATTAACAAAAAGAGTATGTGGCAAGAGACAATCTTTCCTAGTCAACTTTGTCTGCAGATATCTCTTTAATTTGGAGTTCACATGAGATAATATAATAGCATTTCCTCCCTTCCATCCTTCTCATCCTCCATCACTCTTTCTTCTAATCCTCACTCTTCCCCCCTCCCCATCCCTCCTTCCTCCACATCCCTAACATGATTCCATCCTTTGAGGTCTGCAAGATGGAGAGAACAGCAGAGATAGCCCCTCTCAGACAAGGTGCGCCAAGGTGAAGCCTGGCACCTCTGTTCCCTCCTCCAAACCTGCCCTGTAAAGTCCCAACCTGGCAGATACCTATCGGATGTCCCTCCTACCCTGGCTCCAGAAAGGCCTGCTTTGAATAAATGACACATTTGCCCTAGTAAATGTAGCCAATTCAGATCATGCCATTTGTGTCTCGTTGTAAACCTGTCCCTGTGACAGCCCAGATGGACATGATGCTTCCTGACTGCCAGCTAAAGGGTGACATGGCTTTCAGGGGGGCACAGCTTGCTTGGAGACTTGAGGGGTAGTTTTGCTTCTGTTCTCCTGTTTAAATTTTCTTCTCTATCAAAATGGTTTTACTTCTGGCTTCCTATCATCTCTTCCTTCCAGACTCTCCTGGCTCACTTCTTCAACTGGGGACACTGCTCTGCTACATTCTCTTCCCCTGCGGAGGTTTTGGACATGTTCATGCCCAGCCTGAACAAGGACTTCTCACCCTTAATGCAGGACTCATGTGCATGTACTCATGTGCATGTACATACATACGTACACTTAAGTATTAGTGCATGCAGTCATGTATGTTCACGGATGCATACACATACATGAATATGAATACACACACACCTACCTCTACCTTGTTTTTTTTTTGGGGGGGTGGTTTTCAATACAGGATTTCTTCTTCATTGGATTATATATACATGACAATGTGAGAAGCCACGGGTCACTTTCAGACCAACACCTAGCGCTCTTGGAGCAACGTAGATGCATAATAAAGGGAGAATCAGTGGCTAGTTAGTGCTGGGTGGTGGGTAGATATACTGCAGAGGTGCATAGACAAATGCAGCCTGCCAAGTGTGAGAGAGGGGCGTGGCCACTGGATGAGGAAGGAAGGGAGCCGGGGAGGACTTTGTGCTGGTATTGAGGCAGGAGAGAAAACTAGCAAGTGGTGAGAAATAATGCACAGGGCCGGGCCTGGCTGGGGCCAGTGCGCAGAAGGAACAGCCGGAGAAAGGCCAAGAGGCGGAGGCCTCTCAGGGTCAGGGGAGGGCCGCAAGCTAGGTGGAGGTAGGCACCCAGGAGTGGCAGGACCCGGAGTCCTGGGGCACTGGCTAGTCTTTTCATCTGTCCCCCTACCTCTGTTCACTCAGTTCCTCCCCTAAATACCCTTTGAGAAGGTTCCAGAATCTTTGGCTCTGTGGTCCAGACAGGACATTTATAGAGGGGAGACTTCTTCCCTATTTTTTTCCTTTCCGTCCCCCCCTCCCCCTTCACCAAACTCAATTCCATTTCTTGGGCTTCTATGCTCCATGACTTGGAAAGAATATTTTCTTCTTACTATGTTTTGAAAGATGCATAGGGCCTCTGCGCTAAAACTGCCCCTCCCCCGCTTTATATAAGAGTGGCTAGAGGAGCAGATGAGGTCTTGCATGTGGGTGAGCAAGGACAGAAAGGGGGCTCATGTTGAGTCCCCAAGACAGGCAGATGTTTGTTGAGCAGAAATGTGGCAAAGAAAGGGTAGAACAAGGCTGTGCCCTGAGAAGCCCTCGGCTCCCATGACTTGAAATTGTTTGGCCAAATGTCAGCTGGTGGGTGCTGCCTCCAAAGGTTTGGGCATGGAGAAGAGACTGGTGGTTTTGACCCAGGCCCAAGGAAGGGGCATCTTGACTGTCCTGAAAAGGGGTAAGTAGGGAACACAGAGACAGAGGAGCGGGACCTTGTTAGGATAACATTTCCATGCACCAAATGCTCAGGGGACCTTTGCCTTTTCTCTGTGCAGAGACTTGATGTGTGCTTGATTGGCAAGCTTTCTACCCCTTAGCTGTATCCCAGCCCAAGGCCTGATCTTTAAACATTCTGCTTCTCTATGCAACCGTAGTGCTGAGTTTGACAGGGGACATAATTATAGCGCTTGTGTGTGGAGACAATGCCATACATTCATATCTCCTAGGGACTCCATGCCAGAGCTGCCTAGACCTGGAGGGATCTCAGGACTTGTGAACTTTGCCGAGTGTTGGGAGGAAGACAATGGCTTGGAGCAAACCCAGGTGCGAGGCCCACAGCTAAGATCACAAAGCATAAAGCTTTGCTTTGGATGGTTCTCCTGTGGAAAGAGGTTGCCCACAGGCCTACCTAGGCACACAGAACAAAGCTCCAGGGGAAACAGGTTTGAACCTGGAGTAGGTGCATTTTTTTTTTTTTTTCTATTTTTGGATGAAACAGAGGAAATGAGGAGGAGGAAGGGCCTTGGGAGGTACTTTGGGCTTGCAGAGGGCACTCGTGTGTGTGTGTGTGTGTGTGTGTGTGTGTGTGTGTGTGTGTGTGTGTTCATTTGAGGAGTGCGGACAATGGGGTTAGTGTGGCCGAAGCCCGGGAGGAAGACAGTCAGAAGAGTGTAGGTGAGAAAGCAAGTCTGAAGAAAGAGGCGCTGTGCTAGAGGACGTGGGGAACAAAGGGAGACGGAGTTATGGAAGGATGTAGAGGGAGTGAGATCAAGGACTCAGGAAGGGCTGGGGGTGGTGGGGGAGGGCACACGGAAGGATGCGGGGACCACAGAGCTGTCATAGCGTAGGAACAGCGGTTCCACCTGCAGAGCTTGTTCTTTGGGGTCCTAGCTGCATGCTAAACAGTCCACAAGTGCAAGGTCCCTTCAGCTGAAAGGTAGGAGGGAGGCAAAGACTTGGCAGGGTGCTCAGGCTAGACCTAGAGTGATACTGTGTGTATCTGTTTATTCAACAAACACTGAATGTGTACTAGGAATAGAGCAGACAAGATATACTCCCTGATCTCTCAGATGCATGCATGTATGCATGTACGTACATATGTATGTATTTACTATGATGTTGAAGGGGACGGGGTGGGAGGCAAACATTTACTGCTAGGCAAACATTGCTGCTGGGATTTTTATTTTTAAGTGAACAGTGCTGGTGGTCAAACCTAGGCCCTTACAAATGCTGGGTCTGTGCTCAGCTCCTGAGCCACACGGCAGCCTCTAGTTTATGGTTCAGGTTATCTTCTAAGGAGAGGCAATGGACATCGAGCAACGGGATGCTTTTTATGCATCTCCAATATGCTGTTTGGTTTGGTTTGCTTTAACCCCAACCAGATCAAAGGTGCTTAGAATCAGGTCTGCTCAGTTGGCAATGACAGAGCAGAAACACAATCAGGATTTGGAATAACAGTACTAAGTAGGGAATAACAGTACTAACTAGGGTTAACACATGCCTTTTGTGAACTTTGCTGTTACCATTTCCCAGACACAAATCCCCTCAGATGTCTGTCTGTCCACCAAGAATTACCTCCTAACTTTATTCCTTCTGGTAGCTTCTTCCATTCTGTCTATAGAGTAATCTTCAGAACAGGCCAATGTCAGCTCAAAACTCCCTGTTTAAAACTGTTTGCTGGAGTTTAAAACAGGGGCTGGAGAGATGGTTCAGTGGTTAAGAACACAGGCTGCTCTTCCAGAGGTCCTGAGTTCAATTTCCAGCAACCACATGGTGGATCACAAGGGCAGTGTGGCACAGGCCTTTAATCCGTGCACTCAAAAGACAGAGGCAGGTGGGTCTCTGAGTATGAACCTGGTCGTAAAGCAAAGCAAAATCCTGTTTTTGGGAAAAAAACAAAACAAAAAAAAGCTTAGATGAAAACATTGGTCAGAATGGTCCCAAGAAACAGAAAGCTCAGATAGTTGGCCCCACCATGAAGACACTTGACAAAGTCGCCTGGAGAAAATGATCACCAGGAGGTGATCAGTGATTCCATAGCCCTGGCTCTTGGCTGGACTCTGTCAGTTACCAGGGGAGTTACTGTATCCAGATATCACAGGGCCTTGCAGGAGGTGGGGTTTTGTGTATCTGCAAGAGGAAAGAACTTTTATCCAAGGACTTAGCGAACTAACTCCCACTATCTCTTTGGGGGACCTGGCTGTCCTGTTCCCAAAGTATGGAGGACCATGGAATCCTCGTCTGAATACCCAGACATGTCTCTCAACCAGTTGTAGGCAGTTCTGTCCTAATTGCATAGAAGGAAGGGGCTAGAGGATGTAGGTGGGGAGGGGAAGGAAAAAGGGAGGGGCTTAGTCTGCAGCCAGGAAGCCATCATCCCTGTGGGTGCAGTCCTTCCAGAGCCATCATCCCTGTGGGTGCAG
>PVIH01020691.1:0-31651 GCA_004025045.1 Sigmodon hispidus
CTGCTCTTCCAGAGGACCTGGGTTCGATTCCCAGCACCCACATGGCAGCTAACAACTGTCTGTAGTTCCAGTTCCAGGCAAAACACCAAGGCAAATAAATAAATAAAGTTTTTAAAAAAAAAAAAAAAAAAAAAAAAAAAAAAAAAAAAAAAAAAAAAAAAAAAAAAAAAAAAAAAAAAAAAAAAAAAAAAAAAAAAAAAAAAGAAGAGAGGAGGAAATATATTGACTGGGTCTGTTTTTCTTAGAAGAAAAGATTCTTTTTCCTCTGAATATCTTGTGCCCTTTAAGTAATCAACAACCCTAAGCATTTTAGAGCCAATTTTCCTGCAAATTTTAGCATATTCACCTAATTTTTACTTAATTAGACAACCAGAGAGCTAGCCCAAACTATCTCCACAAGAGCATCTGATGTGACTTGTTGACAAATACTCCTGCTGTCTGTAGCCCTGAGTAGCTTTCATGTTCCATCTGGGACTTTCCTCTAAAACCAAGTGACTCAGAAAGACTGTAGAGCATCTTGCAAATAGGTCAGACCAGCAGCCTGTGGCCTGACAAAGGACAGAAGTGACACTCTAGCAAACTCCTAAAGAATTTCAACTATTATGGAGGAGGTTGGATAGCCATGTGAGCCTCTGGAAGAACAAAAAGACATGCCATTTTGGAGACAGCAGGAAGGTCCATTCTTAAAAGGTCTTCTGAGAGTGTCTGCTCCAGGCATGGCATGGTTGGTGACTGATTAGGTGAAGATGTGGTGCTATGCTTCCCAAGATTTCCTAAGTGTGCAAAGTCAGGGGGCATAAAAGAGAACTGTCAACCTTTTGTTCTTACTGTATGAATTTATTAGTTTTTCAAGAATATACCTAGAGAATAGTAAGTCTATGTATTTGTTTTCCTAGCAGGAAAATAAGGGCTGTACACAGGCATGTTTTTGCGTTTATGTGCTTTGTGGGAACAAGAGCTTTGTGGCCTCTTGGATGATGTGAGAGCTTCAGATAATCTGCACTTCATCAGATGAGGAGACACACAAAGTAAAGGTGATACATGTACACAGTGGGATGCACAAAGAATTAAAGTAAGTTCTGTCATTCATGGCAGTATAGAAGAGAGAGTCTTTCATGATCTAGTATCCTTATATGGCAGACATGACCAAAGCACACAGACAAGCAAACAGAGAATTACCCTGGAGGCATCTCAACACAGAACCCCAAGACAAGACTGCAGGAGAAATGTTTGAAAAAGCTTTATGGTTTTTAGGAGTATATTTTAGTTTTCACTAGGCCCAAATTACCTGACAGAAGCAATTTACAAAATGAAAGGTTTGTTTTGGCTCAAAATTCTAGAATATAAGGTCCATGACATGATAGAGTATATGACACCAGGATTATGATGCCACCAGAAGCATGGAGCCACCAGGAGCATGGGGCTAAGGTTTCTCACATGATGGTAGAAGAAGAAACAAAAATATTGGGATTAGAGTCAGGTGTAGCCTTCAAAGCCCACCCCAATAGCATACTTCCACAAGATGAGCCACACCAAGAAGTGTGTCCATTAACTAGCATCATCAATAACTGAGAACAATTGTTGAAACATGAGCCTGTAGAGGGACATGTCAGACTCAACTGTAGTGAGAATCTCATAATCAAAATTTCTAAACACAAAGAAATGTCTGTCATTAGTGGCTAGTAAACAGAAATAGTAAATCCCAGAAAATTAAAATAATAAAATAATACAAATTTCCTAAGTTATAAAATTTTTAGATTATTAAAAAAATAAAGAATTCCTATGAGAAAAATAATTTATCTTTCATCTTAGCACTAAGGAAGCAGAGGCAGACAGATATTTGTGAGCTTGAGGCCAGCCTGGTCTACAAAGCAAGTTCCAGGACAGCCAGAGTTATTATACAGAGAATCCCTGTGTCAAAAAAACTTACAAATAAAGAAAGAAAAAGAGAAAAAATTATTTTAAAGAAAAATGTGTAGCTTAGAGAAAGTTAAAAATATCAGGAAAAAAACAATAGCAATAGTTATTAGAATTAATTTGTTACTAATAACAATAATAATTCATAATTGCTTACAACTCACATTAGACATAAATGAAGAAGAAATGTGTATCTAAGGAAGTCCAACATAAAGGGGAATGACATAAAAGCAGTACTAGAAAACAAAAGATGCTGTGCAAAGTTTCTCACACAGGCAGATCCTGCCTACCAGTACCAACACCTTCCTGACATCCTGACTACAGAGTGGTGATTTACTTGGGGTGACATTATTTCTGCTAGAAAACAAAAAAAGATTTCCTAGTTGCCCAGTGCAAAATGGCTACCTGGAGATCTGTCCAATTTCCAAGTCAAGTTTTGGTTCACTTCTTTTCTTCCTAGTTGCCCCAGCCAGTGGGGTCTTCAGTGTAGACCTGAATCAAGAGGCGAGACAAATCCCAGACAAGAATACGAAAGAATTGAAAGCTAGATGAAATTCTGATCAAGATCTGAACGTTATTTTTTCAGCCAGCACTTAAATAGAAGCTCAGTGTGGGAAAGACAAACGTAGCCTGGAATAAGTGGAGGATCACAGTCAAAAAGTGCCAGGCCTGGTTTGGGGAAGGTTGCTAGACAGGGTAGAATTACTATGGAAATCTATCTGTTGCCAGTTAAGTGCCTGGAGAGTGCCACCTGTGGTCTGGGAGGGTCAAAGGAAACCGCCTGAATTCATGGCAGAGCTTAAACAATGGGGGGTGTGGCCTTCTGGCTCCTGGCATCTCCACCCTTACAAATTATTTTATGAAGCAAGGTAACGGGACTAGGCATTAACCAGGAGAAAGGAACCGAGGCTAGATCCCCCAAGAGTTTTTTGGCTCAATGGAGGGAACCTTCTGTGGCTTGAATAATGAAGCTTCCATTCCACATAGCAGACGCCTTCTTGAGCAGGAGAGGGTCTAGGTTATTAATATTAATACCTTTGGACATGAATGTCTGTGTAATCAGGCATGTTCCTCAGGAGACTCAGAGACAGAATACGTGGTCCTCTCCTTGCAGTGCTTTGCCTTGCACCCTCACTGATACCCAAGCTACTTATAAGCAAGCTTACATATTCTGAGTTCTATGCAGTTCCCCATACCCTTGGTCTGTGAGATCAAGGTGATGATAATAAGTTTCTAAGGGTTTGGAGGCCAAAGAATCAACTTGTTGCTTTACAAAGCAAGTGAGCTTGTCAAAAATCAGAGGTCCCAATGTTAAAAGAAGCAAAATGTTAATTAAGGTTCCTGCAAAAGGCATTAACAGAGTATATGCAGATGGTTTCCACCAATCATCTGTGGCTACAGAAAATCTCTGTTTATGCAGATCAAGACTGAGTTTCTGAAGCTTAATCACTTGTGTCTCTACCATCTCAGATTTATTAACACAGTAATAACACTTCTCGCTCAAAAACAAACAAGTTTGGCCTTTCTCTGCTGTTAACAGATCAAGAGTTTGGCAGGTTTTGTAGGGTTACCTGAGCAAGGGAAGTTATCTGTCTCTGAAGGGAGGATAGGGATTCTGCAAAGGCTTTTACAACCAACTGAAGCTGTTGAGACAAGTGAGCTGTAGCTACTCACTTGGGAGTGGCCTAAGGTACCTCCAGCTAAGCCAGCAGACACCAGGGAGGAGGCTAGTGAGACACCAGCCAGAAGCATCAAAAAGACTGGTCTTATAGGTGATATAGGTGATAGCAGCTGGCTGTCCCACCCCAAAAACTCAGCAGGAGTGCGAAGCATTAACTGCAGCACCAGGGTGACAGGCAGGCCATTAAGAAATGGGAACATTCAAATTCTTATAAAGGGTGCCATTACACCAAAAGAAAAATCCTGCAGGGGTAAAGGGTCTAGAGGGTGGACTAGTCACATTACAAAGTGAGGAGGAAGCATTTGAAAAGCAAAAGAAAAACTGTGAATGATCTGGGGCAAGAAATAAGGAGACATCAGGGATGGGAGAAAACCCAGATGACTATTCACTAGGGAGGAATTGAAGGGTCTTGGGAGAGGCACTGCTGTTAGAGGGGGGCATCCCAATGCCACACAGAGAAAACAAGCAGAGACATTACTAACACCAGTAATGCTGGCAAGCATGAGGACTTCTCCAAGAAGTGGAAGTCAAGAAAAAGGATGGGCCAAGGAGGATAATTGTGATGTTAATCCTTCCTCCTTATTCAATATATTAATATGGACTGAGGACTGAACTTGAACATAGGAACGTCGATATAAATCTTACTACTGGGCCATTTAGCATACCTGGTTATATACATGGCTCCTTTAATGGTCCAGTGTAGATCCCAAGGATCCCACATAACCAACGTGAATCCAGATTTGATGCAATAGAATTTATTTCTGCTCCAAGCATTATGACTGATATTTGGCCTCTAGTGGGAAGGCAGACATCATGAATATTGCAGGAGGCCTAGGGGCATCCCACACTCTCCTCAATCCATCTATCTTACAAAAGCATTGAGTCTTACCAAATAAAAAACAAAGTACAGGAACTGTTCTTTCTGGCTGAGCCTGAAAATCGGCAAAATTCGACAAAATGGGTTTCTGGCATCCTATTGGGGGGCAATCAGCAGTAGCCAAGAGATGCCCAAAACTCTTAGTCTTGGCATGATTAGTATAATTCTCTGTTAAGAAAAAACACCCCATGAAGGGGGAGTTGGCAGATGGTCCTCAATTCTGGCGTAACAGGAGAGGAGTCTACAAGGTCCAAGTCCAGAGTGTCCAGAAGAGTCATTCCTCTCCAAGCATTTGTTGTTAACATCTGTAAAAAAGAAAAATAGTCCTCAGGGAGGGATTCATTCCTGGGTTTTAGGGTTATTATGATTGATATCTACTTGTTTTAATAGGCATTCTGGCAGCCATCTAGGTACCTCTTCTTGGGTATCATAGACAAAAGCTGACCCTCAACCCCAATACTGGGTCAGGCCCTTTCCACTAAAATGTCCGTGGATCTTTCCACATGACCATTGTATGTCCTTTTTGTGTATTAGGATGACAAAGGCAATCAGCTGCTGATCTTCCATCCTTGTCCAAGATAAGGAAGTTAAGCATAAACAGGGCATGAATGAGAATATTCCTAGGGTATCTTTTGGTGGGGTAGAAGTCCCCCTTCTGAAGAGGAGTCTTAAGCATCTGATAGGCTTATTCCAGAATGCCTTGACGCTGTGGGCTGTAGGGAATACCTTTAACATGCTTTATCTGGAGCTGGCTGCAAAAGTGTTAAAATTTTTTTCCTGTATATCCTGGACTTGTTTACCAAATCTCATTAGGACTAGGCCTTGGGGATTTACTCCCAAATGTGGAATAGGCAAGAAGGTGACACGGGTAGGGCATACTGTTTGACTAGGTGTCTAGCCTGTTCTCTGGTAAGTTTGAAGAGTAAGCTTAATGTTTGGGAATTTAAATGATGCAAGGTATGGGCTCTAATAGCCTGAGGGCGGGATCCTTGTGTTACTGGAAAGGCAATATGGGTAGCAGCATCTGCAAGAGCATTCCTCTTGGTTAGTGGCCCAGGTAAATCAGAGAGGGCTTGAAGATGTCCCACAAAAGAGGCGTGGTATCTGGAGGAAATCAAACATTGAAGTTGTAAAAAGAGGCGAGCAGCATTTGTAGAGGGTTTTATACAAGGACTGTCTCCAGGAGGGGAATTGAATGAGCTATATGGACACTGTCTGTATACAAATTAAAGGAATGATCAGATGACAACTGAAACACCTGAACAACAGCATACAGCTCTACAAGTTGAGCAGACGAATAGGGAGAGTGGCATGAGGCGGCCTGCCCATCAACAATAAACGCTGAAATTCCATTAGCAGATAGATCAGTAAAAGCCAATCTAGCATTGGATAAGGGGCAAAGGGAAGTAAGCCTTGGAAAAACAAAGGAATGCATCCTTGCAAATTGAAGTAACTTATCAGCAGGATAGTGATTATCAATTGTTACCAGTAAGGAGAAAGAAGCTATAGGCCATTCATTGGTGGTCTGAAATAGCCAGTCCAACTGTTCCTTAGTATAAGGGAGAATCAGCTTATCTGGATCCTTGCCAAGAAGGTGTTGACTCTGCTCATGTCCCAGCATAACAAGCTTGACAACTAAAGACAGATGAGTAGCAAGTATCTTGGTGGGGGAGGCTGGAAGGTGAATCCAAAGAAAGGGACACTCATGCCAGAAGACTCCAGTAGGAGAATGGACAGTAACACATATAATAAGCAGAAGGGGTTTATTATAAGAAATAAAAGAAACTCCCTGATCTTGTATAGCACTATTAACTAAATCTAAGGCAGCCATTGCATTGGGAGTTAACTTTTTGGGAGTAGAAGCATCCAGACTTTCTTTCAAAATGTCAAAAAGGGATTTTAATTCCCCAGTAGTAAATTTAAGATAGGGCCTAATCCAACTAATATCACCTAAAAGTTTCTGAAAATCATTCAATGTCTGAAGGTGAGCAACCTTTAATTGAATTTTCTAAGTTAAGATTTTTTGGTGGTAAAGCTAAAAGCCTAACTAAAAATAGGGATTCATTAACTGAATCTTTTCTGGGGCTATTTGAAGGCCCAAGCAGCTAAACTATGGGACAAGTCTTGGCAGCAATGAAGTAACTGGGCACTATGAAGTCCAGCCAACAAAATATCATCCAAGTAATGGGTAATATAACTCTGAGGCCATTTATCTCTTAGGAGATCTATAGTTTGGCCAACAAACTTTTGACACAAGGTAGTCCTGTTGGCCATTCCCTGTGGCAAAACATTCCATTGGTAACGGAGCATAGATCCATGGAAATTATTCCTAGATAAGCTAAAAGCAAATCACTGTCTATCATCTGGGTGTAAGGGGATAATAAAGAAACAGTCCTTAAGATCAATTACCATCTTTAAATAGCCTGCAGGAATAAAATGGGGGAGGGCAATCCTGGCTGCAGGGCCCCCATGGAAACCATGGTTTTATTAATCTCCCTCAAGTCTTGTAACAGCCTCCACTTACTAGATTTCTTTTTATTTAAAAAGATGGGCGTGTTCCAGGGGAATTAGTTGGCTCAATGTGACCTGCTGCAAGCTGTTCTGTACTAATGCTATAGCAGTAGTCAGTCATCTTTTCTGCAGTTAAATGCCATTGATCAACCCATACAGGGGTGTCAGACTTTCAGGTGATCTTATCTACATGGGGTTCGGGAATGACAATAGCCATTAGGGTAAATTTTTCAGACCTAATCCTGAATGATCATTTCTCCGAATAACAGAAATGGGTTCTTTTTTTCCTTGAGAGTTTTTTTCCTAATTCCTGTCCTGGTAAATATCCCTGGTTTAGAGTCTGATGAGTAACAACAGCATTTGGACTATACATAATAACATTCAGCTGAGCAAGTATATCTCTACCCCATGAATTCAGAGGCAAACCAGACACAACATGTGGTAAAACAGTTCTCGAATTTCCCTCATTATCAGACCAAGTCAATATTTGTGAACTTCGTGAACTCTGTTGAGGTCCGAAGTTCTGTCCAATGCCTTTTAAATGGGTTAAAGAGGGTGTAAGGGGCCATGAAGTTAGTCTTCATCAGAGAGGACAAATCTTTGTCTGAGAGGACAGTAACATTCGCCCCCATATCAGGCAGTCTCTCAAAGAGTCTCCCATTTAGTTTTAACCTTAGTAGGTGCCTGTCCTGAGATCACTGTTGGATCCAGTAGGCATCAGAAGAGCCCAGGCTCTCATCATTGCAAAATAACCTTTTATACCCATGGTTTTGACACAGAAAGGGAATTAAAAGAAGTTGGGCAATTCTAGATCCTGGCTCAGGGGTAATAGGACCAGAACTGGAAGAAGCCAAAAGTTTTAATTGTCCAGTATAATCATTGTCTATGACCCCCAGTGAAATTTGTAAGCCTTTGAGGGCAGAGCTGGCACGGCCAAGCATAAGGCCGAAGGTATTTTGTGGCAGGAGTCCAAACATCCAGTGCTAATTACTTGTAAGCCCATCTCAGTGGTCAGAACTGGGCGGGTGGAGGAACAGAGGTCCAGTCCAGCCGCTGCCTGAGGTTGCCCGTTGGAGGTCACAGATGTAGGATCGGGGTTGGTGAGACAAACTTGACAGCCCCAGGGGTTTGTCTCTGGGTTGGGGCCAGGCCCCTTTGGGAGTTTCCTTGCTTCTGAGGCAAAGGCTGACCCTGAGCGTCTGTTTTAGACCAGCATTTGGAGGCCCAATGCTTGCCCCTCCAGCAGTGCCGGCAAAGGCTGGTGGGAGCAGGATGCACTATTCTAGGAGCAATATAGTCTTTAGAAAAATAGTCAGGTTGCTTACAGTTAAAGCATGTTTTTGGGTGAGTATCCTTATTAAAGTCTCGCAAAGTCGACCACATAGCCAGGTCCATGGTGTGAGCCATTCCAATGCCGGCACTCAGTTTAATATAATCAGAAATATCAGCGTTAGTGCGATGAGGTCAAATTGTGAGCTGCCATTTTCGAAAGTGAGATGTGATGCTCTGGATGTTGCCAACAAAATTGGGATCATCTAAACTCAGTCCAGCTGGCTAATTCTAAATATACTTTTTCCACCATAAAAAAAAAAAAAAAAAGGTGCACTCAACTTCTTCTTTGCCACCAACAGTTCGTTCTGCCGCGTCATTAAGGCGGCTGATAAAATCACTGTAGGGTTCATCAGGTCTTTGTTTTATCTTAGCCAAGGAAGTTGTAACAGATCCCTTAAGGGGAAGCCATTGCCAAGCCTTAATTCCTGCTCTATGGATTTGTGCCAAGAGACCGGTAGGGAATCCGGCTTGACTGTCATTGGAACTGTATGGACCGTGACCTAGAAGTTTATCTTTGGTGCATTCTTTAGAAGAAGAGCTTTCAGAAGTTCGCTGTGCTGTTTCTCTACAGTTTTCAATAAACTCCATTTTCCATAAAACATAATTACCCCCAGATAAGGCAGCACAGACTAAAAAATACCAATCATTAGGAGTGAGCCAGCAGTCACTTAGGTTTTCTAGGATGGCTAAGGTAAAGGGGGCAGTTGGCCATAATTAGTCACTGCCACCTTGAGGACTTTTAAGTGTTTTAAAAAGTTAAGGCGGCGATATTTCACGCCAGAATTTTCCTCTATCTCTGAAGCAGAACCTCCCAACTGTTCCTCCTCTTTGTGGGATTCTCCCTGTTGTGAGTGGGAGCCCTCTTCACCATGTGATGGGATGGCGTCTGAATCCTGTGGTTTTGAACTTAGGTTTCCCTGACTACCGGTAACTGGAAAGGCATGTATGTTTTTTTGTCTTTTTGTAAGATCCTTAGTTCTGGTTTCAGAAGGGACAGGGGCAGAGCCAAGGGAAAGATTACTTAATTCTAAATCAAGGGATCTGAGTTCCTTGATCAATTGTAAGTACTCCCTTTTCTGATGGAGAATGCCTCTCAAGGAGGCTGCCTCCCTAGACAATTGAGTTTTGGATTTCTCTATATAGTTAGAGACATTATCCAGGTCAAGAACGGTAGCACAAAGTGGCGGAACAGAGGTTGTCGTAACCCTGGGAACCTCCAAATGCAAATAAGGTGGAGGTTGGGAGGGGAAAGAAGAAAGCAAGGGCGGCCAGTGAGAATTATGATTTTTGGCACCTTCTTCCTCCAAAGTGGCAGCCTCCTGGGGTGAAGGATTGTCAGGGAGAGAAGCATCTCATCAAACTTTAAGAACAAATAAATAGTTTTGGGTCTATTTGAGTCAGATGTGGAGGTAAAAGTTCAAAGCTTGGACAATTCCTCGGGGATCAGTTCCTGTTCTGGAATTTCTGTGGAAATCGATCCGCATACAGAGGGAGGATGGGAGACTCATTGGAGAGTTTTTTCTCTTTCCTTAATAACCTCCTGGATATCTGGAGAATTGTTACATATTCTCAAAACATCATTTACTAAATTCCAATAAGAAAAGGCCTTTTTCAGGGCCAAAGGCATTGTAATAGTCCTGGAGGCAATTATCCACTCTCCTCCGTCTCTTTTCATCAATTGTCCCCTCCTGTGGAAACCAGGGGCAGACATCTCCAATAAAATTAAAAAAAAAAAAAAATAAAACAAAAAACAAACAAACCTCTTAAGATCCTTTGTCTTAACCCTAGTTCCTCATGTTTGGAGGGATTTTTTAAAGCCCTATTAAAAATAAGTCATGCTTTCTCAATGTCTGTTCCATGGTAAATCACGTATCTTGCGTCTTCACAGTGATTCTCTCTCAGACTGGACTCCTGGGCCGGGCATTTCTTGCAGTGTTCACAGTGCAGGATCTTCACTCATGACCAAGGTGGGGTCATGTCGATCCTATGCAGATCTTCACTCATGACCAAGGGAGAGTTGTGGCAATCCAAGGTCGACAACTGTCCTCTTAATGGTGAGACATTTATGGTGATCTCCTTGGCTTTGGGTACCTTGGGCCCCAAAATGCCCAGGCCAGCAGGGTCCTCAACGTAGACCTGAGTCAAGGAGTGTGACAAATGCGGGACAGGAACACGAAAAAAAATTGAGAGCTACATGAAATTCCAATCAAGCTCTGAATTTTATTTTATTTTTTTTTTGGCCAGCATTTAAATAGAAGCTCAGTGTGGGAAAAACACACGTTGCCTGTAATAAGGGGAGAGTCACAGTCAAAAAGTGTCAGGCCTGGTTTGGGGAAGGTTGCTAGACAGGGTAGAATTACTATGGAAATCTATCTGTTATCAGTTAAGTGCCTGGAGAGTGCCACCTGTGGTCTGGGAGGATCAAAGGAAACCGCCTGAATTCATGGCAGAGCTTAAACAATGGGGGTGTAGCCTTCTGGCTCATGGCACCTAGTTCCTTGTGTGGACTATGTATAGGATGCAAATGTGGAAGGTGCTATACACAAAGCAGAGAGCTGAGAGGCCTTGAGCCTGTGAGAAAACTTAATAAATAAATAAATAAATAAATAAATCTCATTTATTCAAGACATACTGAATTGTGTTTTTAATGTTGATAAGCTATATAAGAAGAGTATGAGAAAAGAAGACAGAAGCAGATTGAATTAGAAAATCCCTAAGAAATTTCCAAATCAAATGAAAACACAATGAAGAGTCTCATCCTCTCAAACAAAAAGTTTAAAAATAAATTGGTGCTAAGACACACTCAAAACACTAATGGGAGAAGGGACATCATAAAACTACACACAGAGAAAATATGCTCAGATTAAAAGCAGATTCCTCACCAGAAGGAGACCAGAGACAATGGAATAATTTCTTTGTGTTGAGAGGAAATCACTACTGGACAAAGTTTTACACTTAGCTAATTATTGTTTAAAGGAAGAGAAAGACTCTCAAATAAAGAATTTGTTGTCACAGACCTATAATAAAATGTGTTGTCAGGAAAAGGGCTAGATGCCCAGCTAACAAAGATACCACAGAGCATGTGTGTAAACCTGAGCAACCCATCTGCTAAACGGCCAAGGCCAGCCTGTTATGGAGAGACTGTCAGTAAAGGCCAGGCACAAAGGACTGTCACATGCCCATTTTTAAGCTATAGACTCTATTATTTTACACACAGACCTTCAAACCTATCTCCAATTAATTTTCTGTCAAGTACACTTTTCCACCACACAGAGAACAATGGGTTTTCCTTGTGTTTCTTAGGGTTTCCTGGAAATGTCTGATAACTGAAATAATTTTTTTAAACATTTATTGGTTCTTTATGGATTTCATATCATGCATCCTACCTGACTTATCTCCCTCTCCCCCCCTTCACCCTCTGTTCATGTAAATCCCCCACAAAAAAAAAAAAAAAACATAATTGAAAAGTGAAACCAACCAAACAAAAAAATCTCTAAGTGGAAGTTGTAGTGTGGTCCAGTGAGTCACACAGTGTGCCTTTTAGACTATATATCTTGTAAGTGTTCAGTGTATGTGAGTCATTGGTCTAGTCTGAGGCCTTTGGCTTCTGTTGTACTATAGAAATGACGCCCTCATAGATATATTCTCTTGGATATATTATTGTTGCCTTGTATCATGAAGATCATGTAGCTTTTGATCTGCAGGTCTAGCCTGTTTTCATACTCTGTCATTTATATATAATATGGGTATTGGGATGAGCTTCCTCCTTGTCCTAGAAACGAGCCTGTGTGGTAGCTAGGTTGATCAGGCTGCTAGCTTTCCCTCATTGTCACCACCCAAGCAAGCTCTCTAAAACTTCCTTTAAATATGTTAGGAGTTGACAAAATTTTCTCAAGAGAAAGACACTACACACACACACACACACACACACACACACACACACCACCACCACGACCATCAACAAGCCACTCCTTTCTGGTCCTACACTTTATGGGAACAGAACCTATTCTCCAATGCACCAGCCTGAAGTGGTCACATTCCTTCTCAAGCCTGGTTGATGCGGTTGGTGGTCTGGGAAGCATTTTGACTGGGAGGGATCACATTGCTAAAAGGCATGCAAAAAGAAATGTGGTTTCCAGCAAGTACATAGGAATGGGGCTCTTGAAAGAGCCTGGAGCTGGAACATCCACTTCTGAGAAACTCATCCCATCCCCACAGAGGCAAGTGAAGTAACAATTCTGACATTTTTACAAAGGGGGAGAAATTATTCATGCAAACTTAGTGCTGTAAATTAGATATATATATAAGCCATACCAGCTTTACAGTTCCTAGGTCCAAAACGTAGCTCATAGAAGAGAGGGGCCATAAGTCCATAAGTCAAAGTCATAAGTCAGTTAAGGCAGGGCTTTTGAGGGAGCCAGGCAAAAGGAACTATTTTTTAAGTGTCTGAGGTGAATTAAAAAATTGAGCCTCTTTTTCCTCTCTCTCTCTCTCTCTCTCTCTCTCTCTCTCTCTCTCTCTCTCTTTCTCTCTCTCTCTCTCTCTCTCTCTCTGTGTGTGTGTGTGTGTGTGTGTGTGTATTTATGTGTATATTATCATTTTTACAAATTTTTCCCCTTTAGACCACAAGAGATATTTCCAGACATGGGCAAACGGCCCTGTAACCAGAGCTCATGGTTAGGGGAACTTAATAGAATAATCATGTGTTCAGGACAAGGTTTTGCAACTGAAGCTCTTTATTTTTTATTTACTTATTTATTTATTTTTTTAGTTTGAGAGGATCTACTTTATTTAGAATGAGCCAACGGCTCCCATTAGTCCCCATGTCCTCCCACCAGGCCCATGTGTCATCAGTTATGCTTGGACTGACTTCCACAGTGGTTATAGACAGAATGCTACTTCAGCAGACTCCATCTCATGCATCGACCTTGCAGTTCTTGTACAACAGTGTGATTGTTGCAAAGATTGTAATAAAATACACATAACATGAAAGTTACCATTTTAGCTGTTGATAAATATATAGTTCAGTGGCATTAAATACATTTGAATTGCTATACAGACGGTCATTACTCCATCTATCTTCAGAGCTAGTAAAACCCTGTTCCTATCAAACTCAAAGCTGTCTCTCTCTTCTTCTGCTCCTTGGCAATTACCATGGTCCTCCTTCTTTTCATAAAGCCCCTCTTCATCTAATTGGGAGTTATGGAGTATTCAGACTTTTGGATCTGAAGTATTTCACCCATGTTGTAGCATGAGTCTAAATTTGTTTCCTTTTAAATTTAAATTCTATTTTGTTTATTCATTCACCCACCTTTTATACACTTAGATTGTTTCCATAATTTTCTGTTGTGAGTAATGAGGCCAGGAACATGTATAAATATCTTAGTCACAGAAAGGAATTATGGCTCATGTGGTGAATCTATGTATATTTTGCAACTAATTGCCATATTCTTTCCATGGCATTTGCATCATTTTATTTCTCCACCAAATACACTCGCATTCCATTTTTGTATCCTCACTAATATTTGGATTGTCTTTCTTCCTCTCTGCTTTCTCTCTCTTCCTTTCTTCTTTCCTTCCTTTCTTTTTAATTTTAAGGTTTGTGTGTTGTTTGTTATGTGTGAGTAGCGGCATAGGCATGCCTTGGTATGTGTGTGGAAGTCAGAGAACAACATCAGGTACTGACTGGTCCTTTCTTCTTCCTGAATGGAATCAGATCCCTGGGTGCTTCCTGCTGAGCTGCATACAGTCTAGCTGGCTGGGGTTGTTCCTTTTCTAACATTAACCTGGTAGTAAAGCACCACTGTTATTCACAATCTTCAGTGCTTGGTTTTACTACAGCTTATACTACAGCTGTATAAGAAAATCTAGAATCAGAAAGTTTCAATATCTCTACTCTGTCTTTTTTTTCAAGGTTGTTTTCATGACTCATCGTTCTTTTTCTAACAGTTTTATGTTTGTTGAAAAATATTATTGATGTTTTGATTGACATTGCACTGAGTCTCCATATAACTTTGAATAGAATTTACTATTTTGCTATTAGCTATAAATTAAATTAACAAAACCAAATCTTTCAACCTTTGAGTATGTAACACACTTCCCTTTATTTCTGACTTAAACATGTTTTTACAATATTCATACATTTTTTTGTGGATAGATCTTTGGTTACACTTATTCATCGAATTTTTCTATTTGCTGTTATTATAATTTCCATTTAAAAATTTTTCCTTCAACTTGTTTATTGTTTCTGTTCAGAGGCATAGTTAAATTTCTGTTTACTGGAATGACTTCCTTTTAAGTATTAAGAGATTAGGTTTCATCTAACTTTAATCAGAAGTAAAATTTTAAAATATGTTTATAGTCATTTTATTTGTCAGTATCTGTATATTTATTTTTTCAAAGCCTTGATAATATGAGCCAATCATGGTGACACTGCTTGGAATTTCAGAACTTGTGAGGAATAGGCAGGACATCAGGAGATCAAGGTCAAACTCAGTTTCATAATGAGTTTAAAAGCAGTCTAGGCCATATAAAATGTAAAGAGAGGAAGAAGAAAAGGTAGAAAAGCTGTCTCTGGTTGAGGACATAACCATTGAAAATTGCTTTCACTTACTGCACTACATGCTCAAGCTTTGTGAAGTGGTTTCTGCAAAGCATGAAGTTTATCATTAAGCTTCTAGCCCCAAACAACTGTGTAAAAAAATAGGATATGGGGTTGAGAGATGGTCCCTGTTATAAATACTAGCTGCTCTATTAGAGGACCTTGGCTTGATTCCCAACACTCACATGACAACTTAAAACAGACTGTTAACTCCAGTTCCTAAGGAATCTGATGCCCTCCTGTGTCCACCACAGGTGGTGCCAAGACATTCAAACACAAAATAAAAATAAATCTCAAATAAAACAAAAACTTACAAAAAGTAGAATATGTTGTGTATACAATGGAAACAACAAAGTAAGAGAGAAAACTGGAGTATACTTGCCAGAGGGGCTGGGAGACACCAAGAAAATAAGACCTTAAAAATCAATATGAGCAAAACTCATATGAGCTCATAAAAAACCTGAGGCTGCATGTACAGGGCCTGCACAGGTCTGCACCACTTTGACTATGTATATATTATGGCTTCTATTTTAGGGCTCTAGTGGGACTCCTAAGTATGTGAAGGAGAGAGTATCTGATTCTTGTGTCTTCTCTTAGACTCTTTTCCTTTTGTGGTTTTTCTTGTTCTATTTTAGTACGGTAGTTTTTGTTTTATTTTATTTTTTTAAAAGTTAAATGAATAATTGTAAATTCCTAGCATAAAGTTAACAACTTAACTGTCTTACTTGCTGGGAGAAGAAAATCAGCTTTCTGTAATAGAGTGACAATGGGTAAATCAACCACTGCAGGGCAGGCCTCATGTTCAGGAGGAGCAATGTATAATGGACTTTACAGTTTATTGTGTGCTTTTATTTGCTTAGTTTGGTCTTTTGGGGAGGGTTGTTTCTCTTAGGGTTGTGTTAGAGACACAGAATTTATGAAATGAGTCTTTTTCTCTCCCTCTCCATATGTATAAATTTATTGGAATGACTTACAGTGGTCCAACAATGATTAGCTATGAATGAAAAGTCTAAGAATCTAGTAGTTGCTTGGTTCCATGAAGCTGGTGTCTCAATTGATTTTTTTTTTATATCCTGGAATCCTAAAGAAGTAGGCTCCAATGCCTGTGAAAGAATGGATGTGTTGCTGACTAGGTGAGGGCAAGGAGGCAAAGAACATTTACTTCCTTCTCCTATTATCTTTATATAGGCTTTCAGCAGAAGGTAAAACCTAGACTAAAGGTGTGTCTTCCAACCTTGAGATCTGGTTCAAAGTCATATGTCATACAGCCTTAAGGTCTGGGTCAAGGGCAAGTCTTCCTGCCTCAAGATCTAGATCACAAGTGAGCCCTCCATTTCTGGATTTCAGATAAAGCCAAGTTGACAACCAAAAGTAGCCATCACAATCCATCCTTTATCAACTTGACATATAGTTATATCTTCTTATATCATCATTAATTTCCAAATGAAAACAATAACTGGGACATAATAATGCCTAAACCTACCTATTCCATGTACAATTGCAAATACATTATATATATTGTATTTATATATAATATATTTATGTGTAAATATATATTTCACAAAGTCATAATTATGCCTAACATGACACAGTTATCCTTCATACAACCACAAACACATCATAAATTTAGAATAGGTGGCAATGTCCCTTGCGGAACACCCTTTTAGTATATAAAACTTACATATAATAACCACTGATATTCTCTTTATTGATGTCACACATTTAAGATAATTGAAAGAAAACAGAAAACAAATATTTTTACAAATGCTTTCTTAGAAAAATTACAGCAGAGGAATTCTTGTCAGTTATAATCCTTATTTCTGCAATTGGTCACATGGCCTTAGATGATATTTAGAACTATCTTCCTCTACTATCTATTCTGTATTTCAAATGCTCATAGCAGGTTTTGGTTCTTTCCCTGGAGGAGTGACTCACACCTTCATTTCTGATGAGTGTGCACCTGGATTAGACTGTTGACGTTTTCCATTGACTTTAATCACAGGGCATGGTAGCACCAAGCTATCTAAGGAACCCTAAAGGAACTCATGCACTCCAGACATACTTTTTTTTTTTTTTTTAACCACCATTGTGAAGAAGCAATTTTATTTTTTTTATAGTAACCTGGGTCAATCACCCCTCCTAAATCCTATTAATCTCTTGTAGCCTAATAGTTTAAGGACATTAGAAGCCCAAAGTGACCAGGGGAAGTCTTGAGTTTTCAGTTCAATGGAATGCTTGTTGTGGCTCCTGGAAGGAGCACTCCCCCATCTGGAACCAAAATGCCAAGGCCCAGCCTCATTTAAGATTGCAGAAACAGAAAGCAAAATCTTTCTTAGTGTGTTACTAGGAATAGTGAGTGGAAATTTTTCCACCCTTTGATTCCTGAACCCTCAAAACATGGCAATAGGAGAAACAGTGCAAAGCATTTACTGTCTCCTGGAGAACCCTGAACCAACTCTCCATGCTGCTGCCACCTAATTAGCCATTTTTCAAAAGGCCATTTCATCTTTCTGTCAGGCACTATATTTAAGGATGGTGGGAAACATGGTAAAACTAGTCGATTGCATGATTATGGGCCCACTGTCTCACTTCTCTGTCTGTGAAGTGAATTCCCTGGTCGAAAGCAAATACTGTTGTAGAATTCCATGTCAGTGGATAAGACATTCTGTAAGTTCACAGATGATGGTTCTACCAGAAGCATTACATTCAGAATAGGCAAATTCATAACCAATGTAAGTATCTACTACAGTAAGGACAAAGAGTTGTCCTTTTCACTAAGGAAGTAGTCCAGTGTAGTCAGCCTGCCACCAGGTTTCTGGCTACCTTGGGGAATAGTGCCATATTTCGTGCTCAGTGTTCACCTCTGTTGTTGTCAGATTTAAAATTCAGCAACAGCAGTAATCAGATCAGGCTTACTGAGCAGAAGTCTGTGTTCATACATGACTCCATCTCAGTCATCATGACCACCTTGCTCGTGGGTCCATTGAATAATGACAAGGATAGCTGAGGAAGAAGACTGACTGTCCACTGAACAGGCCATCCTATTTACTTGATTACTGAACTCCTCCTCAGCTGAAATCACCTTTACATGGGACACAATTATCTTCACATCCTTCTCTCATTTGAAGAGATCTAGCCACATACTTCTTCCCCAGATTTCTTTCTTCCCGATTTCCCCAATTGTGCTCTTTCCAAGTCACTTATTATCCAGTCAATCTATTGGCTACTGCCCATTAATCTATGAACAATTGCATATCTGTCCATTTCTTTTTAAATAATCTGTAATACCAAGTGTGCTACCGAAATTTCTGCCCACTATGAATATTTTCCTTTACCAATATTTTTTAGGATTGTCTCAGAATGGAGTTATAACTCTGTAGCTGTCTACTTATGGACAGTGACTGCAAAATGTGCAGAACTATCATTAGACCAGGCCCTAGTCTTCTCTTTCTCAGTCAATCAATCTTAGGGCACATCCCATGAGGCTATAGGTGCATATTTGGCAGCAGACAGCATTGTAAAAGGAGTAGAAACTATAGGCATTTGAGCAACTTTTTCATGTAGCTTGCTTGTGCTTTCAGAAACTGCTTAGGCCCTATCTCATATATACCACTTCCATTTGATAATAGCTTGTTGTGAACATCCATCATTATGACCTGGTGAGTCTGATAACACCTACCACATGCTGGGTAGTTTAGGTCCCATGCCAACTTGGTGGCTCATGGTCAAATGTTCAATTTCCACTAAGGTCCAATAGCAGGCCAAGAGCTGTCTTTGAAAGGGAGAATAGTTGTCTGAAGATAATGCTACATCTCAAATATCTCCTCTGTGATCCATCTATAGCCAAAGACTGTAAACAGCATCTCTACCTGCCACTGACTCAAGTATCATAGGATCTGCTAGATTATATGGTCCAACTGGTAGAGTAGCCTGTACATCAGCCTGGACCTGCTGAAGAAGCTTCTGTTATAGGCACCACACAAAGCTAGCAGCTTTCCAAGTTACTTGGCATATAAGCTGAAGTAATATGCCCTAGTAGAAAACATAATTTCTCCAGAATCTAAATAGGCTCACTAAACTTTTGTTTCTTTCTTGTTTGTGGGAGGGACCAAGTACAATAACTTATTCTTTACCTTATAAGGAATATTTCTACAAGCTCCATACCACTGAACTCCTAAGAATTTTACGGAGGTCAAAAGCACTTGAATATTGGATGATTTATTTTTCCATCCTCTGATATGCATATTTGTTATCAATGAGTTCAAAGTGTTTGCTACCTGCTGCTTATTTGGTCCAATCAGCATAATGTCGTCAGTATGGTGTACCAATGTGATATTTTATGGAAGAGACAAATGATCAAGATCCCGTCTAACTAAGTTATCTCCCAGGGCAGAAAAGTTAATATATTCCTGAAGCAAAAATGTAAAGGTATACTATTGGCCTAGCAAACCAAAAGCAAATTGCTTCTGGTGGTCCTTATGGAGAGGTACTAAGAAAAAGCCATTTGCTAAATCAGTACCTGCATACCATGTACCAGGAGATATGTTAATTTGCTCAAGAGTGGAAACTATATCTGGAGTATCCAATTGCAATTGGGGTTGCTACCTGACTGAGTTTTTAATTATCATCTGTCATTCTCCACTATCCATCTGTCTTCCTTACTGGACAGATATGAGAGTTAAAGGGAGCTGTGTTGGGAATCACAATGCCTGCATCTTTCAAGTCCTTGATGGTGGCTTTAATTTCTGCAGTTCCTTCAGGGATGCAATACTGTTTCTGAGTCATGATTTTTCCATAGTAGCCCTCACATCACAGATCAGTTAACCAATATGAGAATTCTGCCAACTTCTAAATATTTCTCTCACAGTCATATATTCTGGAACTGAAAAAAAAAATAACCACAGGATGAGTTTGGGACCTACTGGACCTACTGTGAGTTTGACATCAGCCAAAACTCCATTAATTGTTATTTTTGGCTCCTAATGGCTCCCTTGAGGGAAGGGTGAGAAGGTGCAGCATCAACAACACAGACACTGGAATTCAGGTTGTAAATAACAAGCTCAACTTATTCTGAAAGAGACAAGCCTTATACACACTCCACCCTGCCCAGGCAGAGATATATTGCATAGGCATTTGTTGATGTGATGTTGCTCCCCCTCATTGGTCCAGGTCACCTCAGACACCACTGTCATAGCCCTCAAGCAAAACCAGATTGGCTCTCAGAAGTATGTTATGTACATGTTCTCATTAGGGGTTTGGGCCAGCAGGCCCCAGGCCTATTAGGGCTGAGTCATTCCACATATTCACTTCCCTTTTAAAAATTATTTTATGAAATATGCTCAGTTGAAGCTAGAGTGCATTGCCCTAACCTTGTTGGCCCCACCCCAGGTAAGCTGAGCATAATGGACTGTGTGTGTCTTGAGATGGCCTGCCAAACAAGTTCTTATTTATCATTGACTACCTCTTTTGAAGAGTCTCAATTCTGGAGAGCTGTCCCAGTAGTGGGCTTTAGGCAGTAACCTTTTGTATCTCAGTTAGCCATGCAAGCATTACCTCTATAGGAGGACTTGTTCCAGGTGTCTGAGAGTCAATAAAACCTATAGGTTTTTGTTGTCTCCTTCTGTTGGCAAACCTGTTGTAGAAGACAATTGAACAGGAGAAAGATTAAAAGTACTATTTGAACAAGCAAGTCATATGTGAGGATCATGGAGGAATCAATGTGTCTTTTAATATTGCTCCAGACATTAGTTAAAAATTAGTCTCCAAGGACATGGGTAAAACCCTAGTCATATTTAGTTGATAAATTTGTTTCCAACATAATATGGAGTAATAAAGGAACTTATTCAATCAGGATTCCTTTATGTATTGTGCCAATCAAAGCCTTTCTAATGATGCATTATTGACCTCATAGGGATGAGGCAAACTGCTTAGTATCTAAGATCACATGCTAGTAATGACATGTTCTTTATTAATTACATAGCAGCAGGACAAATAATAATATAAAGGGCTAAAATGGCATATAAAGCATATAAAATAGCATATAAAGAAGCTTCACTAAAACTTCTTCTGTGGCCAAAGTCTCTTAGTCTATTGCCAAATGCACATCTCTAAAGGGTACCCATATTGGTGTGGTGATATTCTGAGGAAAAAATTCAAACATAACCTCACCCAAGGGTTAATAAGGGATAGATGTTGCCATTGAAGGGTGATGGGTGTTGCCATTGAAGGGTGATGGGATCCTTCCAATGCACCAGGGGCAATGGTGTCTCTTGAGTCAGGTGAGCCCAATGGTTGTAAGCAGGGCTTAATTCCTTATCAGTAAAAATGAGAAAATTAATATAAATATGAACTTCCACTAGGGTCAGGTTAGGTCTCTCTCAACTTCTGAGTAAATTATTTTTGTCAAGAGCTCTTTATTTATTTTATTTGTTCTCTCTACAATAGCCTGTCCCTGTGGATTATATGAAATTCCTGTGGTATAGGATATTTTATATGAAATCACAAAATCATTAGAATGCTGTGACATGTAAGCAGGATCATCATCAGTCTTTATGGCCCAAGGCATTTCCATGACTAGCATTGTTTACTTGAGTGCCTTAATAACATTAGCAGCCTTCTCTCTAGTCAAGTCAATGGCATACATAAAGCCCAAGTAGATATCTACATTACATATACATATCTTAAATTGTCAAAGAGTGCATACTGAGTAACACTGATTTGTCATATGGCATTGGACAATAATCAGTGGGAATTTACCCCAGTCTTTGGAGGGGCCCTAAATAGGCAAGTGGCACACAAGTAGCACAAGCCCTAAATAGATGTTTGCATTGCAAAACTGGTAATTCTGTGAGCAATTTGTGCATGTTCTGTGGTGACAAATAAAAGTGCTGGTGTAGTGCTCAAGCTTGTTTTAATAAATCTACAACCACTGTTAAAATGTTGGGATCAGTTATCTCAGTCTTTTTGGCCAAAATTTCTGGTAATTTGGAATGTAACCAAATATATGATAAATATCAGGGCTTAGTTCTTTGATTTAAAATATCTTGTATCTAGAACATTAACTTGGCTATTAGATTTAAAGCATCATTAACCTTGAGAATGCCAACAATCTTGTCACCTATATAACATACTGACTATAAGAAGAGATGTTAACAGGCTAATTGTGATACTCCACTAGAATGTTAAAATGTGCCAATAATTCCCCCCACTGCACACAACCAGGATTTGGAATAGCATGTGTTTTGTATTCTTTCTTTATCTGAATCAATACTCCATATTTAGTCTTATTGGCATCTAAGAAGGCTATGGTTGCATGAGGAATTGGCTTAGATGATGGTACTGAGTCAATGGGTATGTTTACCTGAAGGATCAGTGGATCCTCTGGTACTCAACATGCTAGCAAATGGATGTCAATTGTTCTGGTAAATTCAGTAAGCATCTCCTAAGAGAAAATGGAATCTGTCCAGAGATTCTGTGTATTTTTTCTAAGAAAAAAATGGAAAATTAAGTCCTCTTCCATAATTCATTTGAGCCAGCATTCGTGCCTTTAGTCCCATTTGAAATGTCTGTTTAAACTTAGAGGTAACTTTATGTACATCTGAGTTTGCCTGATAAATCCACATTAATGGTCAGCTTGACAAAGTGCCCCAGAAATCCTCTTGTCCACAAGATTATAGCCAACAAGGGTATCTCAGGCTTAGGGCACTGCAGGCTGCTGGTGGATAGTATAGTAAAAGCCTTTTTTTAGAATTTTTCTACCCCAGTAGTGAGATTGACAATCTGTGAGGGGCATATAGGACCCTCTAAAAGTAAGAACAATTCCCTCATTTCTTATTTTAGAGTAGGTAGAAATGGTTTAAGCCAATTTATTCTCCCAAATAATTGTTGTAGTTCTGAAAGGGACTTTTTGTCCTTTGTATTTAATTTGAAGAAAGAAGTAAATGTCCTCAGCAATAGCAATGCCCAAGAATAAGAAGAAAGGTACTGTTTGGATTTTATGTGGTGCCACAACATTAAGAAAGCCAAATCTTGTAGTATTGATTTAACAATTTATTGTAAATAAGCCAAATCAGGGTGTGTCAATGACAAATTATCCATATGTACTAGCACAGCATCCTTAGGAAGGTTAGAAGAAAACATATAATTGACATATTGAGGGATTATTTTTTATTCCCTGTGGGAGAACTACCCATTGATATCTCTTTCCTGGCTTATGCATGTTGGCTTTCAGACGGTAAAGTCAAAGTAACCCCTTTGGTGCTAGAGAAATATGGAAAAAGCAGTCCTTGATGTCTAATATTGTGATATATTGGGAAGGAAAAATTGTGCTGGGGTGCAAAAGGCCTGAATGCACCAAGCACATTTTTCTTCCATCTGGTCATTGATTGCATAAAGGTCTTATAATAGACAATACTTTCCTGACTTTTTGAGAATAGCAAATAACTAGAGCATTATATTTGCTGGTGGGCAGTTCTATGTCCAGCACATAATTGTTCCTCCACAAGCTGTTTTAATATTAATAATTTAGACTCAATAACAGGCCACTGTTCTACCCATATATCTTGGGGTTAGAAAGCCAATTGATTTAAATAGGATCTAGCTGTTTAGTAGTATTGGTCATTGGGAGACAGTGATCCATAGGATTGGGATGTACTGCCTCAGATCTTGGCCATTAGGCCCATTGTTTTTATGGGTAACAATTTTGGCAACAAAGGCCCTATCATCTATTGTAAAAACAGCATTCATATCCTCCAAGATATTCCTGCTCCACAAGATTTTAGGCACAGTAGAGATGACAGAGTGAATAGTTTCTTGATTGCCATTAAGGTTTTTCTAATGGACTACGCAGGTGATTATCTTGTAATCTTGCTGACCCCCAAATTTGCTAATTGGGGACCAGGATTAAATTTTCAATATAGGAAATGGAGTGCTTCTGCCTCAGTTAAAATGATGGCATCCACATTTGTATCCACCAACTCTTTAAGAGCTGCCCATTGAGGAAGATGGTCATCATAGAAGAATGAGGGAAGATGGACAGCATCCAAAAGATCTTCAAGTTTGTAGAGTCTTCTCTTATTTGAGATGCTGAGTAGCACCCTACCTGAAGTTTAAAGAACCCATGGCCTCCTCTGGTTGGAAGCAGTATCCCTTAGACCAATGGAACCCTGTATTACATTTTGAGCACCTAGTCTTAGATTTACCCTGGGGCAGTCCCTCCTAAGATGACCAGATCTCCACATACCCAGAATGTTCTCTCAGCAGGGTGACTTGAGTCTTTTTCCTATTGTGTTTATTAGCAAAGATGATATTAATAGAAGTTGTGAGGGCCACTGTTGGGATCAAGATCTCTAGTAGTTATTACCCATTTGTGAATATTCTCAGTTCAGAGGGCAGATACTGCATTGTTAGTGAGGTATTAATCTCTTCACATGTCAATTGTTTAAACAGCATATCCAGAGAAGGGCTAGAATTCACCCTCTGCCCCACAGCTTCAATAGCCTGAGTAAGGAAGCTGGCAAACAACTCCTCTGGCTGTTGGATGAGGTTGCAAAAGTATGCAGACAGGTTGCCAGGTTACAGGAAATGCAAAACTTAAATGCCCTTACGGCCAATTGTGAGACCTGTTGGAAATAAGGGTGTTGTCCAATTTGGGCTTGTTTAACAGGGTTAACATATATGAGCATCTCAAGAAAAATAAAGATAAGACTGATCTTCAGTCTAGTTATTATAGGCAGTGCAACGGTTAAGAAAAACCAAAAGTTCCAATACAGTCTCCATCAAATGGTACCCCTCATAATAAATCTGTAAACGCATTGCCCATTGCTAAAGAATTTGCTCAAAATATAGCAAGTCAGAACCTGATTCATTAGAAGCCTTAAGGACCAAAAACAGGTCTGTAAGAGAGGTAGGTAACAACTGTTGATAGGCCACATTGGGACCCACATTAGCTGGAAACACCATGGTGGATATGCATGGCACCATAGATAAAATAGGCTGGGAGGTATGTGGAACAGCTGGCTCAGCAGGCAGACAGTGGGGCAAATCACTCCATGGATAATACAATGGGAGGGCCACCCATGGTATGCAGGAACCAGAAGGAGGAGGAGCTGCAACTGTAGATTTGGGAGCTACTGCAATTATTTCTTCTCTCTTTCTTTTCTTTTTCTTTGTCTTCTCTTGTCAGGTATGCTTTTTCTCCTTTATCTTCTTATTATCAGAGGCAGAGAAACTATTAGTCCTGGACAGAATGAAAGTAATAAATAAGTGGTTATTACTTTGCACCTGGCAATGCTTATTGTGGGCCTTACTGACCTGCTCAGTAGAAGAGATGTGATTAATCTGAAATATCAGAGAGTCAACCACAAAGCCAAGCCATGAAGGTCAGGGAGTGGTGACACTCACCATTAACCCTAGCTTTACGTATGTGGAAAGAGGGAGTTAATAGAGCTGGGTGAAGGAAGAGAAAAGGAGCTTTTTAGCTTTCCCAGACACTATATTGGTAGGCTAAGGAGAGGAGGTTTGAAATCAGAGGATTTTGCGGAGACAGGCCTGAGAAGTTGGTACATGAGAAGTAGCTGTGATTTCTTTATCTGTCTCTCTGATATTCCAAGTTTTCTTCAATATCTGGATCTGGGTTTTCATTATATACCTAGTAGAATTTGTGCAATATTTGGCACTTAACTTTTGGTGCACAAATTTGCAAAAAAATAAAAAGCGACTTCCTGGCCAGAGCTATATATGTCTAGGATCACTACATAGCTGGCTAGGTTTTCAGTTCAGAGTTAGACTCTCGTATTAGGCAGAGAGAGCCTGCCATGTATATTACTTTTCCACATTCATTGGAGTAAATTTGGACAGTAGCTTCCCTTTTATGATGGGCTGTGACATTTTTCTTTCTGAACCACCTCTTTGGGCTACTACTACACTAGATAGCTGCCCTACTTCACAGTCATCTGAAGAGTCACTAACAACAAGTTTGGTGAGTAAATTGCAATTATCTCAAAAAGGGGAATTTGCTTAAGGCAGAGAGAAATTTTTTCCCACATTTAAAATGAGATACAGTGGTTAGCAGACAGGATTAGGGTTTGGCTGTGAGGGGCTCCTCCAGCCACTCCTAAAAGAAGGGACCTTGCACAGCCAGCACCACCTCCAACTGCATCAGCAGAGAAGGACTGAGGCCTTTGAAATTCAGACTTCATCCAGAAGTGAGGTGAGGTGAGGTGAGCAGGCCCCAGTGCCTGATTTCCTGCCTGGAAAGTTGTGTTGCAGGACCAGGATTGGTCTGTGGTGCTTGACCCCAGACTCTCCTTAGCAGACAGGACTAGGGATTGGCTGTTAGGGGCTCCTCCAGCCACACCTACAAGAGGAGACATTGCATGGCCAGCCCTATCTCCAGGGCAAACTGCATCATCAGAGAAGGACTGAGGCCTTGAAATTAAAACCCCTGTCCTGAGCAGAGTCAGACTTCGAGCAGACCCCTTGCTCAGAGGAGACAGGAGACACACATACCCTCTTGCCACAACTGACTAGGAGCCACCTAATTGTGAACCACTGAAGCCACAGACGCCAGTGCAAAAACACATATAATAATATTAAGAGCAACAAGGCAACTCCAGAAGAAACTGGTGGTACTACAACTACAAGACCTGAACAGAACAATGAAGAGGAAGCAGAAGGAAACAACACCAAAATCACCTTTATGAAGATCATTGAAACCTTTGAAGAAGATATAAAATATTTCATTAAAGAAATAGAAGAAAATACAAACAAAAAATCAGAAGAGATGAACAAATCCTTGAAATAAAACCAAGAAAAGGTAAATCAAAAAATAAAAGAAACATTCCAGGAACTAAAAGCTAAAATAAAGCAATAAAAAAGACACAAAATGAGGCAAAGATTAAAATAGAAAACCTGAGAAAAGGGCTGGAACTACAAATACAAGCATAACCAACAGAATACAAGAGAAGGAAGAGAGAATCTCTGGAGTAGAAAACTCGGTAGCTGAAATAGATAAATCAGTCAAAGAAAATACTAAAACCAAAAAAGCCATAACACAAAATGTTCAGGAAATCTGGGATACCATGAAAAGACCTAACTTGAGAATGAGAGGAATAGAGGAAGGGGAAGAATACCAGCTCAAAGGCACAGATAATGTGTTCAATAAAATCATAGAAGAAAACTTTTCTAACTTGAAGAAAGAAATGCCTATAAAGATATAAGAAACTTATAGAACACCAAATAGATATGACTCCCCAAAAAAGTCAGGGCACCACATAATAATCAAGCCACAAAACATACAGAACAAAGAAAAAATTTTGAGAGCTGCAAAAGAAAAGGGCCAGTTTAGTTATAAAGGCAGACCCATCAAAAAAACACCGGATTATTCAATGGAAATGATGAAAGCTAGAAGGTCTTGATCAGAAGTTACACAGTCACTAAAAGAGCATGACTGCCAAACTAGAATACTATACCCAGCAAAATTATCAATCACTAAAGATGGAGTAAAAAAGATATTTCATGACAAAGTCAGGCAGAAACAATACCTATCTACCAATATGGTCCTCCAGAAAGCTTTAGAGGGAAAACTCCAACCTAAGGATTCCAGATACACCCATGAAACCACAAAAAGATCAATAATCCCAGAAAAGAATAGCCCAGAGAAAGGAAATACATAGAAGCTACAACCAAAAATAGCAGGAAATATCAATCAGTGGTCAACAATATCCCTTAGTATCAATGGACTCAACTCACATATAAAAAGATGCACAGTAACACAATGGATACAAAAACAGAAGCCAACTTCTGCTGCATACAAGAAACACACTTCAACCACAAAGAAAGACACAGGCTAAGAGTAAAGGGTTGGGAAAAGATTTTCCAATCAAATGGTCCTAAGAAACAAGCTGGAGTTGCCTCTAAAGCTGGATTGATCTCTAAAATATATAAAGAACTCAATAATCTAGAGCTCAAAACCTTGAATAACCCAATCAAAAAATGGGGTTTCAGAACTAAAAAGGAACTTCTCAGCAGAACAAAACAAAACAAAACAAAAAAAGCAAATCATGCCCAAGCTGCAAACCACAACCACTTAACAGCTTGGGATCAGAAACACTTTGGACTGTCTCCTTGGATCCCACTCCCCCTAGAGGAACACCTGACTTAGTCTCGATGTTGGGGGAAGAAAACTGGATCTGCCAGGAGTGGAGGCTGAACTGAGCAATATTGGGACTTTGGGATTTCCTGCCCATGCTGGGGAGGAGATGGGGAGATATGGAGAAGAGAGAGTGACCTGAGGGGTAGGAGGGGGAAAGGACCTTGAATAAGGATATGCATGGATAGAAAATGTGACTTTATTCATAATAAAAAAATAAGAAGCAATTATATAAATTAACCAAAGAAACAAAAAAAAATGAGATACCATGATATGATGGAAGGTGGCTATTCTTTGTTTAATATTACTCTAGCCAGTTTGAAATTGGAATCAGTAAAGGAGAAGATAATATCAATGGGACTTTCGTAATGATTATTGTAAATATTATTTGTTTGATTATTTCTGTGTTATTATTTAAAAACTTAGTTAATATGAGGGACAAGATAAAATTCTTAGATAAGCTTGTTAAAAGAGAACACAGAGATACATAGAGCCAGACAGAGATATTTAAAGAATCAATCTCAACATTTTCTTACATGTGTAACATGAGGTTTCTCACCCCATTCGGCCAGAGGACCAGACCTGTGTGCGGACACTTCTCCCCCCAAAATTGACTCAGATACTTATATTAATTTCATCCCGCGGGGCTGGAGAGATGGCTCAGAGGTTAAGAGCACTGACTGTTCTTCCAGAGGACCTGAGTTCAATTCCCAGCAAAACCACATGGTGGCTCACAACCATCTATGATGAGGTCTGGTGCCCTCTTCTGTAAAACTGTATGCATAATAAATAAATAAATCTTTAAAAAAAAAAAAAAAAAAAAAAATTTCATCCCGCTTGACCTATGGCTCAGGCATATTGCTAGCTAGCTCTTTCACCTTAACTCAACCCATTTTCATTCATCTATCTGGCTCTGTGTTCTGTGGCCGCTAGCTCACCTGTAGTCCTTGACATGTTTCTTCTTTGGCAGCTGAATCGAGTGTGTCTGACTCAGCATTCCTCCTAACTGAAACTCAGTTTCCCTGCCTACTTCCTCTATGGTGCCTGGCACAGCCAAAACATTTCTTTTATTTAAAGAATGGTATTCACAACATATAGAAAGACATTCTCACATCAATATGATTACAGAGAAATAGCCTAAGACTTACAAACAGCAAACCTTAGTATATTCAGTAACCTTACAGAAATTTCCAAATGATAGAAACTGTACAGAAACTGAGTGAACTCCAGAACAAATACTATTTTTAAGGAGATTCAAGGAAGCAATAGTCACATATGGTATGAATTCACTATTTGTAAAACAAATGTTAAATTCTTTAGGGATAATCAGACTATCCCTAGAGACTGGGTAGATATGGTAATGTCTGTCTTGTAGGCTGAGGAAGATATGGTGGAAGAATAAAGCTAAAAAAATAGAACGAAGAAGCAGAGATAAAGGTATAGAGATATTACAAGACCAAACTCTTTTTTTTATTTGTTTATTTTGTATTTATCAAAAAAACAGTAAAATGAATTTAAAATGCTGAAAAGTTAACAATAACTATAAAGAAGATAAAAATCATAAGCATGACTTATCAAGGGTGATAATGTAAATAAGATTGCTACACATATATTTACTTTGTGTTCAGCTTTCCCTCTGAATTTTTTACCATCCCTGTATATCCTTATTCAAGGTCCCTTCCCCCTCCCACCACATCAGGTCATTTTACTTCTATGCAACTCCCCAACCCCTCCCTGGGCAGGGAGTAGACAGTCCTATGGTCCCACAGACCCAATAATGCTTGGATCAGACTCTACTCCTGGCCAAATCCAGTTTTGTCCACCCTCCCTCAAGAGTGAGTCAGGTGTTCCTATAGTTGGAGTGGGGTCTGAAGGGTAAGTCCAGAATGTTTCTGATCCCAAGATATTCAGTGGTTGTGGTTTGCCGCTTGGGCATGCTTGGCTTTTTTTCTTGTTTGTTTGTTTAGAGACCACAAATGAGTGAATACATCCCCTGCTTAATTTTCTGAGATTGTGATACCTCACTCAAGAGGAAATTCTCCAAATATTATCCATTTGCCTGCGAATTTTAGGATATCATTTTTTCTTACTGCTGAGTAGTATTCCATTGTGTAGATGTACCACAGTTTGTTAATCCATTCTTCAGTTGAGGGACATCTAGGTTGTTTCCAGGTTCTTGCTATTACAAATAATGCTGCTGTGAACATAGTTGAGCTAATACCTTTGGATGTGAATGTACCTCTTTAGGGTACACACCCAGAAGTGGTATTGCTGGGTCCTTGGGGAGATTGATTCTCAATTTTCTGAGAAACCTCCATATTGCATTCAAAAGTGGCTGAACAAGCTTACACTCCCACCAACAATGGAGTAGTGATCCCCTTGTTCCACATCCTCTCCACCATAGGCTGTCATCTGTGCCTTTTATCTTAGCCAATCTAACAGGTGATAGGTGGTATCTCAAAGTTGTTTTGATTTGCATTTCTCTGATGGCTAAAGATGAAGAGCACTTTTTCAGGTGCCTTTCAGCCATTCATAGTTCCTCTGCTGAGAATTAGCTTTTTAGATCGGTACCCCATTTTTTGACAGGGTTATTCAGGGTATGGGGCTCTAAATTCTTGAGCTCTTTATATACCTTAGAGATCAGTCCTCTATCACTTGTAGGGTTGGTGAAAATCTTTTCCCATTCTGTAGGCTGTCATTTTGTCCTATTGATAGTGTCCTTGGCTTTGCTGAAGCTTCCTAGCTTCAGGAGATCCCACTTATTGATTGTTGGTCTTAGTGTCTGTACCACTGCTGTTATATTTAGGAAGTGGTTGCCTGTGTCAATTTGTAGAAGTGTATTTCCCACTTTCTTTTCTATCAAGTTCAAAGTGGTGAGGGTTAAGTTGAGGTTTTTGATCCACTTGGATTTGAGTTTTGTGCAGGGTGACAGGCTCCGATCTATTTGCATTTTTCTGCACACTTCCATCCAGCTATGCCAACACCATTTGTTAAATATACTATCTTTATTCCATTGAATGTTTTGGGCCTCTTTGTCAAAAATCAGGTGTTCATAGGTTTTTGGGTTAATGTCTGGATCCTCAATTCTATTCCATTGGTCCACAAGTCTGTTTTTATGCCAGTACCAGGCTGTTTTTATTACTGTAGCCCTATAGTTTAGCTTGAAGTCAGGGATGGTGATACCTCCTGAAGTTCTTTTGTTGAGTAAGATTGTTTTGGCAATCCTGGCTTTCCTGTTATTCCAAATGAAATTGAGTATTGCTCTTTCAAGGTCCAAAAAATATTGTGTTGGGATTTTGATAGGCAGTGCATTGAATCTGTAGATTGCCTTTGGTAGAATTGCCATTTTTACTATGTTGATCCTACCAATCCAGGAACATGGAAGAGCTTTCCATTTTCTGATATCCTCTTCAATTTCTTTCTTCAGTGATTTAAAATTTTTGTCAAATAGGTCTGTTACTTCTTTGGTTATAGTTACTCCAAGGTATTTAATACTATTTGCAGCTAAAATGAAGGGTAATGTTTCCCTTATTTCTTTTTCAGCTCTTCTATCTTTAGCGTATAGAAGGGCTACTGATTTCT
>PVIH01020692.1:0-14491 GCA_004025045.1 Sigmodon hispidus
GTTCATAGCAGCATTATTTGTAATAGCAAGAACCTGGAAACAACCTAGATGTCCCTCAACTGAAGAATGGATTAACAAACTGTGGTACATCTACACAATGGAATACTACTCAGCAGTAAGAAAAAATGATATCCTAAAATTTGCAGGCAAATGGATGGATTTGGAGAATATCCTCCTGAGCGAGGTATCACAAACCCAGGAAGATAAGCAGGGGACATACTCACTCATTAGTGGTCTCTAAACAAACTAACAAGAAAAAAGCCAAGCATGCCCAAGCTGCAAACCACAACCACTAAACAGCTTGGGATCAGAAACACCCTGGACTGACCCTTTGGATCCCACTCCACCTATAGGAACACCTGACTCACTCTTAAGGGAGGGGGGACAGAACTGGATTTGCCAGGCGTGGAGACTGAACTAAGCTTTATTGGATCGGTGGGGCCTTGGGACTGTCTGCAGCCTGCCCAGGGAGGGGATGGGGAGTTGTGGAGAAGAAAAAATGACCTGATGTGGCGGGAGGAGGAAGGGACCTTGAATGGGGATATACAGGGATAGGAAAAAAAAATCCAGAGGGATAGCTGAACACACAAAAACAAACAAACAAACAAACAAACAAACACTATCCCACTACTGCCTAGGTGTTTAGTGAAACTCTACCTCTAGCCAGTGACTCTGGAACATCCATCATGTCAGTCATTAAACCACAGAGCCCTTTTTAGGATAGAAAGGAACATCATTTTATCCAGTCTCATGGGGCTATTAAAGCCTACAACACAGCATTTACAGAGCTGATCAATAAATGTTGTATGAACTAACCCAGGATGCCTCAGACAGAAAAGGAAGAAAATGAAAATGCTATTTGTAATGTACAAAAAGGAATAAAATTAAAAAAAAAAGAAACCAGGCTGAACAAGCCAGCAAGCATCAGTCCTCTAAGGCCTTGTATCAGTTCATGCCTTCAGGTTCCTGCTCTGACTGTTTCAATGATAGACTGATGCAGACATATAAGAGCAATAAATCCTTTCCTCCCAAAGTTGCTTTTGGTTATGGTGTTCCATCACCATGATAGAAATCCTAGCTACAACAAAATTTAATGTGATTCGAGTAAAAATCTCTATAATTTCCTTCACAGGAAAAAAACCTTTAAAATTCATATGGAACCACAAAAGACCATGGATAGCCAAAGCAAATCCCGAGCAAAAGAACAATTACTGAAAGGATTTCTATTACAGAGCTATAGTAACAAAATGAATGGTATTGGCACAAAAATAAATGTGCAAACCAATATATTCTAAATACTTATACCCACTTATTTACCTGTAGCTCTCACCCCTCATGAAATTAACTCTTATTAACAACAGATAATGACTGTTACAAAAAGCCCCAAATGGTTAAAATGCAACGAACATCTCATTGTGGGGTACCCACCTCAACTGATATGTTTACTACACAACTCTACACCTAAGACTGGGGGAACAATGAGGTGGAGCACAAAGGAGACAAGAAGCGGAGGACAGGTCATCTGCTGTGAGACTGTGTCTTCTATACACGACAGGACAGCTCCATTCAAGAAACCTCAATAAATGGTCTTCTAAACAAGGCCTGAAGGATGGCACCACCAGGTGACACACCAGCATAAACAGAAGACTTCTCACAAGCCCTCACTGCTGGATGAAAAGCTGATGGAAAAAAGTGATGACGATTATTGACTGCTGGGAGAATCAGTCTTCTCCACAGATGAGCCCCTGATTGACTATATAATACCAAAGCGTCAGATGTAAAAACAGAAACATGTGAACAACACTAAATAAATGGTGGCCTATGCATTTAATCCCAGAATGGGAGGTAGAGGCAGGCATATCTCTGAGTTCAAGGCCAGCCTGGTTTATGGAGTGAGTTTCAGGACAGCTAGGGTTACACAGAGAAACCCTGTCTCAGAAAAATAAAAAACCAAACCAACCAACCGAACAAACAAACAAATAAAGAAGCAAACGAAAACACTAAATGGACTTAATAGGTTTTATCTATAGCTATATCTCTATTCCTGTGTCTAGATATACATATATATATATATATATATATACACACACACACATATGCACACACACACATATATATATGATATCAGTATATATGCCATATATGTAGCAATAACAGAAAAAGTAAAAAAGACAAGTGATGTGTGATGTCTTCCTGTACACAGTGAATGTGCTTTGTTTCCATTTGTTAATAAAGAGGCTATTTTGTCCTATGGCAAGGCAGTTTAGATGCAGGTGGGAAATCCGAGCATCCCAGATGGAGGGCAGGGGCAAGGAGATGCTGCAGGCTGCTGCTGAGAAAGCAAGATGTAATGGAACACAGGTCAAGCCACTAGCCATGTGGCAGTATACAGATGAACAGAAATGGACCGAGTTAAGTTATAAAAGCTAGTTGGTAATGAGCCTGAGCCATAGGCCACATAGTTTGTAATTAATATTAGCCTTTGTGTGATTATTTGGGACTAAGAAGCTACAGGCAGGTCTAGACCTCAAGGCTGGACAGCCCAGAAACTTCAGGCTACAGACAAGGAAAAGAAAGAAAACAAAGAACTACACATGTTGGTGAAGATGAGGGAAGGAGAATCCTCCTGCACTGTGAGTGGTTTGCAAATTGGCGCAGCTACTATGAAAATCAGTGTGGAGGCTTCTCAAAAAACTAAAAATGAAGCTACCACACGACCTAGTATACCATCCCAGGCATGTACCCAAAGGGCTCTACGAATCACCCAGAGATACTTACACATCATGCTCATTGCCACACTAGTCACAGCAGCTAGGAAACAGAAACAGCCTGGATGGATACCAATGGATGAATGGGTAAAGGAAAGCTGGTGTTTACATACAATAAAAATACTATTCAGCCACAGAGAGAACTGAAATCTTCTGAAAGTAGAGGGAACTGGAAAACCCAAAGCAAGGGAATCCTGGCTCAGAAAGAACAATATTGTACATTTTTACTCATGTGGGCATCTTACCCCCTAGTTGCTAAAATTGTGTATCTATGTGGGATACAGGGAGCTAGGAAGGGGCTGTGGGATAAAGAGTGAGGCTTTAATAGGGGGAGCAGGAAAACAATACATGTCCAAGGTATGGCAGTGGGCGAGGAAAGCTCAGGGGCAGAAGGGTACACCTCAGAAAGGAGGTAGAGAGATAAAAGTGTGTGTGGAGAGAATCAGAGGAAACTAAGCACGTATGGAGAGACCAAAAGAAATCTGCTACTTGGCAAATTAATGAAAAGATAAACTAACACAAACGACAACAAGAAAAACAAAACAAAGGAACAAAAGGTTGGATGCATTTCAGTGGGAGAACAAGCCCGAGGCCCTGGGCTAATTCTTGGCACCAGAAACTTGTTTTCCATTTTACTTTATAAGAAATTTAATTCATTTTTTAAAAAGGAAAGATAAAACAAGAGGTATTTCTCATGCAGTTTTTCTTGTGGGTTGACCAGATGCACATCTAACGTAATTGGATGGACTAAGACTTCCCAAGTATTTTCCATTTTCTTCATCTCCCTATTTCCTCTCCACAGGACTAGCTCTGTAGTCAGCCGCCTCCCCAGACTACTGTGGCAGTGTTTGAATACTTTCCTACCCATTGCCTTGTGTTTTTATGTGTGTATAAACAAACCTTCCTTTTCTCATAGCAATTAATTTGGAGAAATAAACCTCATTAGTAATTCCATGAGCCCTGGACTAAATCAAACACCAGCATCCTAACGTGGGCCTATACTGTGGGTATTTTTACTGGGAACATTTGTGAAAAGACAGAAGGTTGGCGACCCAGGAAATATTAGCAGCAGGAACCAGAAGTAAAATTGACAGCATGAGTTTGTTCAGTCAAAGGCAAGAGAATCTTTTGTCTTTAGGTTAATAGAAGAAAAGTCCCAGAGATTTCTGGGGTGCTAGAGACCTTCCATGAGGTGCTAGAAGAAGTGGCTTCCAAAGACCTCCCTGTGAGAGATCCCCTCAGGTGTATTCCACGTGGTGCCTGATCTCCATGCCTACCTGAACCTGCCAATGATGGAAAGCCTGATAATTAACAAGCCAGGTTGATGTTAAGACCCCCAGAATTCAAACAGTGAAAGGAGAGAATCCATTCCTGCAAATTGTCCCTGGATCCCCACCGTGCTGTAATGTGTACCTGTGTGTGCATGCACACACACATTTAATTAATTAGTTGTTAGTTAATTAAACTTTCACCAGAATTATGGAGGAACAAAGAGGTTGAAAGGAGACAACTGGGCTGAAGTATAATGGTTAGCTCTGTTCAGCAGGTCTAGTTCAAAAAATACTCAAGGAAGATAACAGCTCTTGTACACTCAAGTTTGATGTTGTGACCACTTGGCTTGTGAGATCTTACTGCTCTGTGAGCAATTGCCCCACAGTGACCATGTGACAGTGGCAGCTTTCCCTCAACCCCAAACAGCTCTTCTCTCTTCCCAATCTCCTCATCATCCCAGAAGATAAGTAACTGAGAAAATGAAAATAACTCAGTCTATGATGGAGGGCAAGAAAATAATTTGCAGACTTCAGAGCTTTATAAAGCAAATAAGCTGATCACAGCATATCTCCCATGGATCAGTGTGCTGTGAAATCAAGATAAGAGCCCTTGGCTGAGTGAATAAAAAGGTTTCTGATTACAAGTGTTATGCAAACTCAATTACATTTTATTTAAACAAATTTTTGTCTGCTCCTACTGTCAAAGCATAATGAATTAAAGGAGAAATGTGACCTTATGTTTTTTTCCATGAAAATTATAGCCACAATTGTGCTTGTCAAATTCAAAGTAGGACTAGTGTTTTGTATTATCCATCTTTTACTGTGAGCATATTTCACACTATATTATCTCACTTAAGGAATTCAGGCATCCCTTAGGATAATAAGTAAACAACTAATGTCATTTCAATTCTGGCTTTGTTATTGCTACTTTAGTAACTGATGCACATAAAAATAATATTAAGACTATTGCTTTACATAAATGTCATAAAAAGGATGATAAGAATATTACCATGTTTCATTTTTGATTTTTCAGGGTTAATACCCTAAGCTGGACAGAGTTTTTCTCATGTGTGGTTAATAAATAAACTGCTTACCACTGATACCTGTTGTAAGCCTTGTGTCTCTTGCTTTGGTGTGAGTGAGTGAGCATCAGTGCCCTTCACAACACTGGGCTTTGGTAAAAGTGGCTGTTGACTTTCATACATCATGATGATCCAACATCCTTGAGGTCTGCCTATTACACACTCATTGCTTCACAGGGGAGTCAAAGCCTGTGATTTCTCCATAGTTCACCTTTCTAGGGTGGCAATTTATAAAGGTGCATGCACTGACCTTTAGGGAGCAGCCTAGCTAATAAGCCTTAGCACGTAAATTCAAGGGCAACAGCCTAAATAGAAGCTGTGGAAATGAAGAACAATTAACTCTCTTGTGCATTCATTAAGGTCATGAAAAAAATTATCCTTTCCCAACATGCAATGAGAACAGCTCCTGTCTCTTTTGGGACATTTGTTAGTGAACTTCAGTCTTGAATGTATTGTTAGGGTTTGTGTTGGCTAAAGCCCAAAGGCTTGTCTGTCCTCTTTCCCAGTGGATATGCAAGCATATAGGCTAATTTGATTGGATTTTGTAATGTACAATGACTAGATGTAATGTACAATGACTAGAATGTACATGGCCAAGAGCCATGGATCTAGACTTTATGCTAAGAACCCTGCCACTTGGGTGTACATATGAGCCATACTTCTAACAGTATAGCTGCTTTTTTAGCTTTTAGTTGCTCCTAGCAGGGCTGCTTTTCTGGGTGGAAGGCATCTTTCTGTTTTTTTTTTCACCAACACCTTATGCCTAATGCCTTACCTTTTCATTGTTCAGAAAATAGTATTGATACTGTTTACTCTTGTAAAGTTTAAAGAATGTAAATAGGGAGAGAGAGCTGTGAGCTTGAAAACATTGCAATGTCTTATTGAATCATTTTTAATTAAAATATTGGACAGCATTATCTGTGACAGTTTATCTTCATTGTCAACCTGACTGGATTTGGAATTACCTGGGAGACACACCTCTGAGCTAGTCTGTGAGAAGGTGAGAAGGTTTCCAGAGAGGTGTAAAGGAGGGCAGCACCACACCAAGGACTGTTGTTGTGTGACACTGTTCCTGACAATGGACAAAAGTAAGGGTATCTCCCAAGTCTAAGCTGGTGAACCAGTGAATTTTTTTTTTAGGTGAGACAGGGATATTATTTACAAAATTATGAGTGAGGAGTTAGTTACAGGAGTAGAAATTATTCAGAGACAGCTGCATCACCAAAGTCGATCCAGCATGGGTAACAGCTCACAAAAGCTAGAAAACACTTCATTGCATGCAGGCATATCAGTGGGTTAGAGAGTGTGCTCGTTAGGGTTTGTGTGTGTGTGTGTGTGTGTGTGTCTGAAACAGACCAGAGTTACCAGACCCCTCCCTCTCCAAGAGTATGTAATCTGTAGAAACTGATGAGGGAGTCTGTGGAAAGGCTCAGACCAGAAATGTCTAGACGAAGCAGAAATCAGCCAAGCTGCTTGGAAATGGTTCAGATCACATGAGATGCTAGAAAGAAACTCTCTCTGTCCCAGTTTGCTTTCTATTGTCGTGATAAAGCATCACAATCAAAAGCAACTTGAGAAAAAAGAGTTTATTTGGCTTCCATGTTCCAATGATAGTCTTCCATGAGGGCAGTCAAGGCAGGAACTGAAGCAAGCCATACAGGAACACTGCTTACTAGCTTGCTTCTCATAGCTTGCTCAGTTGGTTTTCTTATACAACTCCTATTTACCCAGGGGCTGCACCAACCCTGGTTGACTGGGCCCTCCCACATTAATCATTAATCAAAAAAATGTCCCGAAGACATGCCTGTGAGCTATCTAATAGATGCATTTTCTCAATTGGGGTTATCTCTTCCAAGATGCCTCCAGCTTGTGTCATGTTCACACACACACACACACACACACACACAAATTCACATACACTCACATGCAAAGGAAGAAAAGAAGGGAGGGAGGGAAGGAGGGAGAAATAAATAAATAAAAGAATTTGGAAAACAATTTGTTAGTTACTTGAAATATTGAGTATGTGGTTACCACATGACCTGGCAATTCATTCCCAATGTACAAGAGTAAACCCACTAAAACCTTGAACAGAAATAATCTGAACAATGTTATTCATAACAGGAAGCAAGTGGGGACAATTCAACTGTCAGTTAACTAACAGAACAATGTTATGTAGCTGTACAATTGAGAATGGTTTGGCTTTAAAAGGAAAGAAGTTCTGTTACACATTACAATGTGGGTAAAGACTGAACATATTGAACCAAAGGCAAAAATCCAGACAGAAAATGCCAAGTGTCATATATTTACATTTACAATAAATATCCAGAATAGGCAAATTCGCAAAGACATAAAATAATTAGCAGTTTCTCAGAGTTGAAGTTCTTTAAGAAATATAAGTAATGGCTAATGGAAGAGTCTTTGGGGTCTAGTCCCAAACACCAGTTCATCGGGGATCCCAGTGTACATGAGATCAGTGTGTGGAATGTAACTGTTTGTCCTCATGGGATGGGGCATAACAGCCTGAAACAGGGGGCTAAATGGACAAAGCACTTATAAAACTGCATCTGCAATGTTCATTTTCTCTCACAACTAACAATATTCTCAGAAAAAAATTATCTTACCAGAGAATCCATATTTTCTAGTAAACTTCCTCAGGTTGCCCCTGACCTTGCATCTCAGGATGTAGATGATAGATGTCAACATGGGGGTCACAACATAGAAGAGCACAGACACCAGGATATCCATGTCTAGAGAGTAGGCTTACTTGGGTCTGTCATAGTTGAAGTTGGCAGTTCCATAAAAGACCACCACCACAGTGAGGTGGGATGCACAGGTGGAGAAGGCTTTTCTCCTGCCCTGAGCAGAGGGAATCCTAAGGATGGCAGAAATGATGAGTATGTAGGAGCCTGCAGTGAACAGACAGGGGCTCAGGCCAATGGTGGCACTGGCCACATAGAACACAGACTCACTGACAGAGGTGTCTGAGCAGGAGAGCTTCAGGATAAGTGGGATGTCACAGAGAATGTGGCTGATCTGATTGGGTCCACACTGGGTGAGTGTGGTTGTCAGTGCTGTGTGAGTCACAGAATTTACCAGGCCACACAGCCAGGACCCAGTCACCAAGCAGACACAGACCTTCACACTCATGAAAGCTAGATATTGTAGATGATAATGGCCACATAGTGGTCATAAGCAATGGAAGCCAACAGATACTCACTGGCTGCTTCTGCCATGAGCAAAAAGGCAAGTTATAGGTGAAACGACACAGTGCATTGTGGAGGGAAACACTGGCTATATTCACATTTCCCAGAAATTTTGTCAATTAAATGAATGGCAAGTGCTAAGACCAGGAAAAATGGCTCCTGTACTGCAAGATAGTAGGAAATTCTATAAGCTTAATTTAGCCACTGTTGTTTGAATTTCCATTTCTTTGAATGCTGTCTCAATTGAAGCAATAAATTGGAAGTAAAAATTTAAAACAAGAAATGTTGAGAAATGGGGAGAGCTCACTGATCTTTCATTTCTTGGATTAGGAAACATTCTCTAGAAAATGTAACTTGACTCTGAGAACAGGGTCATTCCTATAGGGTCTCCGTTATTTTCATGTTCTTCATGGCCAACAGTCCAAGTCCGGCTTGTGAACACAATGGAGATAGTCCTCTGAGAGATGACTTGGGTGAATCAGCTCAGCTTTGTTCCAGAGTCTAGGGAATATATAGACTTGGGAAGCCTGGGGACAAACCCTAATTTGCATTAAGTGACATGCTCTTATCATAATGCTTCATATGTGGCAGCAGGATCTTATAGAAAAGCTCCTAGAACAAAAAAGTCTTAGTTATCATATGTATAGCACAGGAGGCTTCTAGCAGGAAACTGTGCCAAGGGTCATGCTAGAGATAAATCAGACACCCAGGTTTAGAGACAGCTTTCAGATAAGGTCAGTCCTCTGGACTCAGAGACATTCTCCAGATAAGGGCAGATAGACAGCAGGAAGTCTTGCTGGAGATGCAGTTCCCCATGTTGTTGAGCTTTGGAGAAAGCTTCCAGGCCATGTTACACTGCAACCTCTGACCAGCAAGACCTCCCAACACATTCCTATTCTCCATAGCTCTGTGCTTATTCTTGTACATACGATCTATGTCTGTTAGCTTTTTTGCTCCTCTATAAGCATCTAAATTCTACTAGGCAAAGAATTTGTATTAATTCATACATGCTCCCCAAATCTTTTAAAAGAAAAGAAGGAAAGTTAACTCAACTGCAAGCAGGAGACCAAATGAACAGAAAGTAAAAGGATCTTCCTTTGCCCCACCCTTTCTATATGGACGATTGCCAGAAAGTGCCACCCACCAATGGGATGAGGCTTCCCACATCTATAACAGTGATAAAGATGCTTTTCAGGTGGTTCTAATTCATTTCAAGTGGACATTAAAACCAGCTATAAAAACGAGTTACTCTACAATGCAAATACATTTTATCCCAATCTCCTTCCAAGAGGAAAGTCTCAATACCAATTTCTTCTGCCTTGTACACTGTGAGGTCACACCGTGATCTCCATATCCTGTGAACATAGTGACAACACTGCCCAAAGAGCTTTTGTAGATGTCATTGACATTATTGATCATCGGTGCCTAACCCAATCATCATCAGAGATGCTTCCTCCAGCATCTGATGGGAGCAGATGCAGAGACCCACAGCCAAACATTAGGCAGAGCTAGGGGAATCCTGTGGAAGAGGGGCAGAAAGAATTGTAGAAGCCAGAGGGATCAAGGACACCAAGAGAACACAGCCCACGGGATCAACTGATCAGGGCTCATAGCGGCTCACAGAGACTGAAGCAGCAATCACGGAGCCTGCCTGGGTCTGTATTAGGTCCTCTACACACATGCTGTAGTTGTTTATTTTGGGGGTGTTTGTGGGACTCCTAACAGAGGGAGTAGGGGTGACTCTGACTCTTATGCCTGCTCTTGGTGCCATTTTCCTCCTGCTGGGTTACCCTGTCCAGCCTGGATATGAGGGTTGGTGCCTGTCTTACTCCATCTTGTTAAGCCATGTTAAGTTGATTTTCTTGGAGGAATGCCTTTTTCTGAAGAGAAATGGTGGATCTGAGGGAGGGGTGAGGGGTAGAGGGACTAGGAGAAGGGGAGGGAGGGAGAGGAGGCTGCTATTGGGATGAATTGTATGAGAGAAGAATTTTAAAAAACATTATTGATCATTTGACTTTAAAATACAGAATTTATAGTTCTGAAGAGATGTCTCAGTGGTTAAGAGTGTGTACTGCTCTTGTAGAGGCTGGAGTTCAGTTCCCAGCACTCAATTGGAGTAGCTAACAGCAACCTGTGATCTTGGCTTTACACTGTGATCCAAAATTTATTTGTTCTCTAAGAACATGTTACATGTACATGTTTCTACAGAAACACACATGTCTAAATAATTTAAAAACTAAGAATAAACCTTAAAAAATAAAATGTAGAGATTGGCTTGGATTATTTAAGTGGAACTGTACTAGTCAGTTTTCTGTTGCTGTGATAACATATCCTGATCAGAAGCAACTTATAGAAAAAAGGGTATTTAGGCTTATGTCTTCAGAGAGGTAAAGATTCACCAACGCCAGGAGACATGGTAGGAGGCAGGTACGGCTGCCAAAGCAAGAAACTGAGAGCTTCCCAACTCAACCTCCAGCAAGAAGCAGAGAGAAAACAGGAAGTAGCACAGAGCTTTAAATTCTCTAGGCCCATCCCCAGTGACATACTTCCTGCTACTAGGCTTTACTTCCTGAATGTCCCCAATAGCAATGGAGGCCACATGCTCAAATACCAGCGCCTATGGGACCATTCCTCATTTAATTAGAGTAACTGATCTAATACATAAATGATCATTCTCCAGAGGAAGAGGAAGTTTGAGAGCACCACCACATCTGGATTCAACATGTCATTGCTAATGGGAAATAATAGGAACTATTAAGGAAAAGGCAGCCTTTGCCACACAGCAACCAGAATTAAGTTTCTCCAGCTTGAAGAAACTTCTAAGTGGGGTCTTCCTCAGAGAGTTTTTAAATACTCTCCCTCCCCACTCTCCTGTTTTGTTTTGTTTTTCTTGCCAGCTCCTTCTCAGAGATCAAAGAGAATATAAGAAAGCCATATTTATACCACTCAATTTCCTGTTTAGTAGCTCCATAAAAAAAGAGAGATAAGCTGGGATCTGGGACTTCATGCAAATCAGTGGTTTGCAGCCAAAGGAATCACAGTGTGTATGTGTGTGTGAAGAAGTGTGAACAAGCTTGTACATTGTACCAAAAAATATGGAAATCAGAGGGAAGCATCTAGGAGTCAGTTCTTTCCTTAGCTCTGGGTTCTGGTGATGAGACCCTGGTCTTTTGGCTGGGTGGCAAAGGCCTTTACCCGCTGAACCAGCTGACCAGATGAATTTGGAAACAAAATTTAGCTGAACTACAGCCACATCCATCCACTTTACTACGTACTGTGTGACTTTTATGGCACAATGGCAGTCCTGAACCGCTAAGTAAGGGATCAAAATGCCCCTGAGTCTTTGTGTAAGTAATTTTGGGGGAGGGTTGTGGCTTTGGCAGTACTGTTTAATTTAATTTAAATTTCAAAACCATCACTTTGCCATTTGTTAACCTTGACCTTAAGCTATTTACTTAGCTATTAAAGTTTGAGTTTTGTCATGTTTAAAATGAAATAATGTGAGAGTTACAAAGTTTGTGTGAAAATTAAGTTAAGAAATGAAAAACAGAGCAATGAAATATTGGAAGGTGATAGTTGGGAAACACAGACTGTCTTAGGGTTTCTATTGCTACAAGGAAACACCATAACCAAAAGGCAAGTTAGGGAAGAAAGGGTTCATTCAGCTTATACTTCCACATCACAGTTCATCATCAAAAGAAGTCAGGACAGGAACTCACACAGGACAGGAAGCTGGAGTCAGGAGCTGATGAAAGGCTATGGAGGGCGCTGCTTACTGGCTTATTCTTCATGGCTTGCTCAGCCTGCTTCCTTATAGACCCAGAACCTACCAGCCCAGGGACAGCACCAACCACAATGGACTGGGCCCTCCCCCATCAATCACTAATTAAGAACATGCTCTACAGCTGGACCTTAGGAAGTTGTTTTCTCAACTGAGGTTCTGTCCTTTTAGATAACTCTAGCCAGCTCACATACTGTCTCTCCATTGTGCCCAGTCTCCACTTAGAGCTCCTCCTATTTCTTATGGTCCTTCTCCAGTTTAACTCATTACTCTTTTAATTACCCCTACCATCTCCACCCAGAAGCAGCCAGTACATAATTAAATCCACACATTTCTCTTTTTCATGAAGCAAATACTCATGAGCAACCCCTACTTTCTGTCTTTCTGTCATTGTTACTCATTCTAAACATATTGTTATATGATTCCAGGAAGAAAGGAAAGTACATTTCATCACTGATGAGTTTTTAATAATATGATTTCCTCTGAAAAAAATGGAAATATGACTCTGCAAGTCACACTATAAAGTTTTTAATAAAATTGGGGCTAGTGCCTCTAAATTTCCTTTTCACAACACTGTCTCAGAAGCCCGAGACTGACATTTGCTGGTTCATTTCCTCTTTCCATGCCTATATCTAAATCTTCAGCAAATGCTGTTGACTCGCTCTCTCAAATATACTTCAATTTATGAGTTTATTGCTATTTCTGTGACCAAACATAAATAGAATTCATTCTTCAAGTCTCAGCTTGAATATCACTTTTTTGAGACCTTTGAAGTTGCATTATATGGGGTTACGTGAGGTCATATTCGTGTAAGCGTACATGTCCCCCCCTCCCTGACACCCTGGTCCTCCCTCCCTCTGTCAGTTTCCTTTGTTCCCCTAGACATTCTCATTTCTACTTTTATACCATGTGCACAATATATGATTTTATGGCTTATAAATTTTAAGAACAGTAAGTGAGGATGAATTAAATACTTGTTTTTCTGAGACTGACTTAAATCACTTAATATGATTATTTCAAGTTGATTCCATTTTCCTGTAAATTACAAAGCTTCATTCCTCTTTGTGGAAAAATTTCACTATGATTATAAGCCACACTTAAATTTTCATTTGTGTGTGTGTGTGTGTGTGTGAGTGTGAACTCACATCTGCATATGTTCACGTGTGCCCGGGGAGACCAGAGGTCAATCTTGAATGTCATTCTTCAGATGTCACTTGCCTTGTTTTTGACACATGTCTCTCTGTGGCTTTAGAGCTCACCTAATAGGCTGTCTGGCTAATAAGTCCCAGAACCTTGTCTGTCGCCAGCACTGAGGTCAGAACACACACCACATCCTCAGCTTCTTACCATGGAGTCTTCAGGTCCGACTCAGCTCTAGAACTTGCCTGGCAGATACTTTACCAACTGAACCATCTTCCCAGCCTCAGGCCACATTTTCTTCATAGTTGGTTCTTTAGAGAGGCTGTTCTGCATAACACTGTGGTAAATGTTGATGCACTGTCCCTATGTTATGTTGATTTAGAGTAATTTGGGTAAATACCCAGGAATGATATAGCCTGATCCATATGTATGTATGTATGTATATATGTGTGTATTTACTTGAGGATTCTCCGCGCTGAGCTCCACAGTGGCCTGGCCTTTTTACAGTCCCCGCAGTGTGTAAGGGTTCCCTTTACCCACACCTCCACTGCTTCAGTACCTGTTGTTTTCCTGATGACTGTCATTCTGACTGGGATGAGATGAAATCTCTGTCATTTTTATTGCATTTCCTTAATGACTCTTTGCATCTAATCTCTTGAGAAATGTCTGCTTTATTTATTGATTGGGTTGTTTGGTTTTTGGTGTTTAGTTTTTCTAGGGTTGTTTTCTTGTGTGTGTGTGTGTGTGTGTGTGTGTGTGTGTGTGTGTGTGTGTGTGTGTATTCTAAATATTGACCATTTGTTTGTTAGATGTGTAGCTAGCAAAGGTTTCTCTCCGTTCTCTGGCTGTCTCTTCATTCAATTAACGTCTTTTGTTTTATAACCTTTTTAATTTCTTTTTTGTTGGCAATAGATTTTTTTTCATACAATCTATTCCAATTACAGTTTTCCATCCCCCACCTCTTCTAGGTCCTCCTCACTTCTCTACCCACCCAAATCCATATCTTTTCTCGCTCTCTCTCTCTCATTAGAATGCAAACAGGCATCTAATATGTAATAACCAAACAAAATAAGATAAAATAAAAACAGAAAGTTCAGACAGCCATTGCAGTACATTGAGCTCCATAGAGACAGCGCCGGGGCAAGCGAGAGCCGGACCGGCACTGGGCGACTCTGTGCCTCGCCGAGCAAAATCACCTAAACATGGGCAAAGGAGATCCTAAGAAGCCGAGACGCAAAATGTCCCT
>PVIH01020692.1:14591-31755 GCA_004025045.1 Sigmodon hispidus
CACCCGGATGCTTCTGTTAACTTCTCAGAGTTCTCGAAGAAGTGCTCAGAAAGGTGGAAGACCATGTCTGCTAAGGAAAAGGGAAAATTTGAAGACATGGCAAAAGCTGACAAGGCTCGTTATGAAAGAGAAATGAAAACTTACATCCCTCCCAAAGGGGAGACCAAAAAGAAGTTCAAGGACCCCAATGCGCCCAAGACGCGTCCTTCAGCCTTCTTCTTGTTCTGTTCGGAGTATCGCCCAAAATCAAAGGAGGACACCCTGGCTTATCCATCGGTGATGTCGCAAAGAAACTGGGAGAGATGTGGAACAACACTGCCGCGGATGACAAACAGCCCTATGAAAAGAAGGCTGCCAAGCTGAAGGAAAAATACCAAAAGGATATTGCTGCTTACAGAGCTAAAGGAAAACCCGATGCAGCGAAAAAGGGGGTGGTCAAGGCTGAAAAGAGCAAGAAAAAGAAGGAAGAGGAAGATGATGAGGAGGATGAAGAGGATGAGGAACAGGAGGAAGAAGAGGAAGATGAAGATGAGGAAGAGGATGATGATGATGAATAAGTTGGTTCTAGCGCAGTTTTTTTTCTTGTCTATAAAGCATTTAACCCCCCTGTACACAACTCACTCCTTTTAAAGAAAAAAATTGAAATGTAAGGCTGTGTAAGATTTGTTTTTAAACTGTACAGTGTCTTTTTTTGTATAGTTAACACATTACCAAATGTGGTCTTTAGATAGCCCTGTCCTGGTGGTATTTTCAATAGCCACTAACCTTGCCTGGTACAGTCTGGGGGTTGTAAATTGGTATGGAAATTTAAAGCAGGTTCTTGCTGGTGCACAGCACAAATTAGTTATATATGGGGACGGTAGGTTTTTTTTGGTTTTGGTTTTGGTTTTTTTTTTTTTTTTCCATCAGTTGTCTCTGCAGCTTATACGAAGATAATTGTTGTTCTGTTAACTGAATACCACTCTGTAATTGCAAAAAAAAAAAAAAAAAAAGCAGCTGTTTTGTTGACATTCTGAATGCTTCTAAGTAAATACAATTTTTTATTAGTTAAAAAAAACAAAAAACAAAAAAGTTCAAAATGAGACAAAACAAATAGAACAAAAGAGCTAAAGAAAAATATAAGAAACACCTATAAACTTAGAGACATTCAAGTTTGCACATACAGAAATCCCATAAAAGCCCAAATCCAACCAAATAAATAAATATAAATAGTAACGTATACACGAAGATCTTGAGGGGAGGAACATTTTCGAATGGTCTTCAGTTGGAGATGGTTTTCAGTTTAGAAATGAGGGTGCTTTTTAATTTCTTGAAATTCCATTTGTTACCTGCTGGCACTGTCCCCTGAATACCTGGGGCCATTCAGAAGTGTTTATCTATACCTTGAAGTGTTTCCCTGAGTTTTCTTCTAACAGTTTTAGAGTTTCAGATCTTGCATTAAAGCATTGGTCTTTTTGAAGTTTATTTTGTACAGAGTGAGACTTGAGAATCTAGTTTCATTCTTTTTTTATTTTATTTTTATGTTATATCTGTGAGTCTTTTGCCTGCACAGGCCCATAAAGGTCAGAAGAAGTAATCTGATCCCCTGAGCCTGGATTTAAGGATGCTGTGAACTGCCATTGGGTATTGGAAACCAAATCCAGGTCCTCTGTAAGAGCACCAAGTGCTATTAACTGCTGAGCCACCTCCTCAGTGCTATGTTTCATTCTTCTACATGTGGTTAACTAGTTTTTCCAGAACCCTGTTTCTAAAGTTTTGTCTTTTCTTCAATATGTGCATCTTTTTGGCATGTTTGTCAAAAGTCAGTAGCTGAGGCTATGTGGGGTTATATTTGTGCTTTCTCGTGTTTCCTGGGTTTGCATGTTTGTCTTCATGAGGGTACCATGTCCTTTCATAACTACAGGTCTGTCTCATGACTTGAATTTAAGTATAAGGCTCCTTCTGGTGCTCGTTTTTGTTGAATTGCTTTGATTCTCCAGAGACTTCTGTACTTTCAAAGAATTTAAGATTGCTTTTTATAGTTCTGTAAACAATGCCACTGAAATTTAGATGGAGATTGCATTGAATCTGTAAATTGTTTTGGGTAGTACATTTGTCTTCTCAATATTAATTATTCTAACCAATAAACAACATGGAGAACTTTCTATCTTCTAGCTGTTTCTTCATTTTCTTTATTCAATTTCAAAGTTTTTATTGTAGAGATCTTTCACTTCTTTGGCTACATTTATTCTTATTTTTGGTGAATAAAATTGTAAATGCGATTATTCCTCCGATTTTTTCCGTCATCATCATTCTTAAATATATGAAGGTTGATGGCTCAATGGTTAAAAACTCTGGCTGCTCTTACAAAGGATCCAGGTTCAATTTCCAGCACCCACATGGTGGTTCACAACTGTCTGTAATTCAGTTCCTGGGATCTGAAGCCCTTTTCTAGCATCTTCAGGCACCAGTAAGGCATGTGGTCCACAGACATACATGCAAGCAAAATACTGATACACATAAAATAAAAATAAACAAATCTTCTAGATCACAGACAAGTAGATAGATAGATAGATAACTGGGTTGCTGATCATTTTAAAAATTAATTTTTCATCCTGCCACTAAAAGTTTTAGCAGTTCTATAAGTGTTCTCATGGAGACCTTACAGTCTTTCATGCATAGAATCATATCATCTGCAAATATGAATATTTTAAAATGTATCCCTTTTTGTTATCTTTTCTTATTGCTCTAGATAAGACTTCAGGTTCTACACTGAATAAGAGGGAAAAATTAACACTCTTTTCTTCAGTACAAATGCTTTCTTCCTTTCTCCAGTTGGTATAATGTTAACTGTAGTTTATCATCTACATCCTTTACTATGTTTTCCTTCGACTCCTAGTTCCTTCAGAGTTTTTATCCTAAAGACACATCGGATTTTGTCAAGAAGCCCTTTCTGTATCTAATGAAATTATCATTCTTGAGTCCTCTTATGTGATGTATTGCATGTATTAACTTGTGTGTATTTATCATGTCTGCATCTGTGTAATGATGCCAAGCTGACCAGGCTGAATTTTGAATGTGTTCTTGAGTTGTCTGCAGATATTTAGACCAGGCTCTTCTTATGGAATACCAACCAGCTCTCAAATCATGACACAGAGACTTCTTATTAGTTATGAATGCTCTGACTAGCTTAGGCTGATTTATGGCTATTTCTCTCTATCTTAAATTAACCTGTTTTTCCTTATCTACATTTTGCCTTGAGCTTTTTACTTTCTTTCTATCTGTATGCCATACTTTCCTGTTTCCTCCAGTGTCTGCCTGGCACGTTCCTCTCTTTCTCCCTTGTTTTTCTTCCATTACCTTCCCTTTCGCCTAGATTTCTTCTCCTACTTATTCTCTCTGCCTACCAGCCCCACTATCCCTCTCCTGCCTAGCTATTGGCCATTTGGCTTTTTATTAAACCAATCAGGTGCCTTAGGCAAGCAAGGCGAAACAAATGTAACACATCTTTACATCATTAACAAAGGCAGCAGAAACAAATGTAATATACCTTCACATAGTTAAAGTAATATTCCACAACATAAACAACTGTGCCAAATCTTTACATAGTTAAATATTCCACAACAGGTATTTTATTGAGAAAATTAGCATTTATGCTCATTAGGTATTAGTTTATGATTATTTTTAATTTTGTTCTTTTCTGGCTTTAATATCAGGGGGATCCTGGCATAAAACAAGAAGTTTAATCTTGTACCTTTCCTTTCAGTTCTAGGAAATACTTCTGGACATGCTGATGCTTAGTATTTAAAGATCTGGTAGACTTCATAGTGAATCCACATGGCCCCAGCTCTTTTTCAGTTGAGAGATTTTTTAAAACATTGCTTAGTTTTCATCCTTGGTTATTGATTAAGTTATCTTATCTTGGTTTAGTTTGGTAGCTCACATGAGTCTTGAAATCTATTCGTTCCTTTTAGATTTTCCAACTTTGTGAAATATATTTTCAGGAAATGTCCTATTGATTTATTGAATTTCATTGATATCTATTGTAATGTTTTTCTTTTCATGTTATCAATTTGGATCTTTTCTCTTTTTAGGTTGGTTTGTCTAAAGGTTTAGTTATTTCTATTACCTTTCCAAAGAATTAACTCTTTATTTCACTGATATTTTTTGCATTTTTTCATTTATACTTCATTTAATTTCTTCCTTGATCTTGTCTATTTTCTGTTCACTTGTTTTTAATTAATTAATTTCAAAGGCAGAGTGTGTGTCACAGCACATGTATGGAGGTCAGAGGGCACCTTAGGGAAGCTGACTCTCTTCTTTCACTGTGTGGGTGCTGGGGAATTCAACTAAGATCATCGGGTTTGGTGGCAAGCCCCTTTATCCACTGATCTGTATCACTGGCACAGTCTTCTAAGCTTGCTTAGCTTGTTATCCTTTCAAGACCCTACAGTATGAGTACATTATTTATTTGAGAGCTTTCTGGCTTTTTAAATGTGGGTACTTGTAGCTATGCACACTTCTCTTATTTCTATTTTTATTCTACCCCATAGGTTTTGTATGCTGTGTTTTTATTTCAATCATATCCTAGAAAAAATTCATTTCTTTGTTATTTCTCCATTCATCATCATTCAGTAATGTGTTATTCAGTTTTCATGAGTTTGTGTATGTCCTACAGTTTTTCTCACTGTTGATTTCTACTTGTATTCCATTGTAGTTAAATAGCGTTTGTATTTTTTTCTTGTATTTATTAAGACTTGTTTTACGTCCTAGTATATGACCTGTTTTGTAGAAAGTTCTACTGTATGCTCAGGATTGCAGTGCTTGAGCAGGCTATTCTGTGGATCTATGCTAGGTCTATTTGATCTACAATGTAATTTAACTCAGATTCTCTCTCTCTCTCTCTGTCTCTCTCTCTCTCTCTGTCTCTCTCTCTCTGTCTCTGTCTGTCTGTCTGTCTGTCTGTCTGTCTCTCTCTCTCTCTGTGTGTTTGTGCATATGTGTGTGTTCTATATCCATTTGCACATATGTGGTATGTGTGTATGTGTGCACATGCATATGCATGTGGAGGTCAGAGGTTAACATTGGGTATCTTTTCTTGATCCCTCTCCCCATTATACTTAGAAGCAGGGTCTCTCATACGGGTATTAAAACTCTGGTCCTCATCCTTACAAGGCCAGTGTTTTACTCAGTGAGCCATTTCTCTAGCACTTCTGGATTTTTTTGTTGAAATAGCCTGTCTAATTGGTAAAAGTAGAATATTAAAGTCACCCTAGATTACTGAGTTGGGATTATCCTATGTCTTTATATTCAGTAATGTTTATCTTATAAAATTGAGTGCATCAGGGTTTGGAATTGTATCCTTAAAATTGTAATATCTTCCTAATGAATTGTTTCCTTAATCAGTATGAATGTTGTTGGCCACATGAATAACCTCATTCCCTGCAACCGTGGTCACTTTGTTCATAGGCTCATTGGGGGTAGTGGCAGAGATGGCTGAATGACTGAAGCAAGAAATTGAGTACTATTTGCAGAATGGATCACCATATCTGCTTAATCATTAAACTCCTTTCACAATGATGTCACTTTAAAAATATTCATTAGCTAGTCAGTGATAGCACATGACTTTAATCCCAGCACTTGGGAGACAGAGGCAGCTGGATCTCTGTGAGGGTCTAAAATGTGAGTTCTAGGACAGGCAATGCTACACAGAAAAATCCTGTCTTGAAAAAATAGCTCAAAAATATTTATTTAATGTACATGGGTGTTTTGCTCGAATGCATACCTGTGTATTATGTGCATGCACAGTACCTGCAAATGTCAGAAGAGGGTGTTGAATCCCCTAGAACTGAAGTTACAGATGGTTGTGAACCACCATATGGGTGTTGGAAATAAAATGTTGGAACAGTAATCAGTGATTTTTTTAAAAAAATAAAAAACTTTATTTTTTTCTATTTAAAAGTATTTTTTTAACATACGCACTTCTGTTCTTCCTCTCTCCCCTCTTCTCAGTCCATCCTCAGCTTCCTCCCACCCCATTGTGCTCCCATTCATTTCTCAGAGAGGGTAAGGATTCTCAGGGTGAGTCAATGCTACCTAGGGTATCCAGCTGAAGTAGGAACAACCCCACTGACTCCAGTATCAAGGCTGAGCAAGGTGTTCCTCTGTAGGAAATAGGTTTCAAGAATCCAGTTCATGCATGCACTAGGAATAAATTCTGGTTCCACTATCAGAGGTCTCACAAACTGCCCACACCATTTATTTGACTGTCATCCACATTCAGAGGGCTTAGTTCAGTCCCATGAAGGTTCCCCAGCTGTCAATAATTTTAACTCAGTGAGCTCCCAATAGCTAAAGTCAGCTGTTTCTGTGGGCTTCCTAAACATGATCTTGACCCCTTTGCTCATACAATCTCCCTTCCCTCTCTTCAGTTGGATTGGAAGCTCAACCCAGTGCTTGCTTAGCTGTGGGTCTCTGCATCTGCTTCCGTCAGTTGTAGGATGAAGGTGCTATGATGACAATTAGGGTGATCATCAATTTGATTGTAGGGAAAAGTCAGTTCAGACACCCTCTCCACTGTTGCTTAAAGTCTTACCTGGGGTCATCTTTGTGGGTTCCTGTATATTTCCCTAACGCCAGGTTTCTTTCTAACCCCACAATGGCCCACTCTATCAAGGATCTACTTCATTGTTCTCTCTCTCTGTCCCTCCTCCAACTCAACCATCCCATTTCCTCATGTTCTCTTCTCACTTCCTCTTGCTCCCTCCCCCACAATGGTCCCAAGTCACTCAGAAGATCTTACCTATTTTCTCTTCCCCGGGGAATATATGGATGTCTTTCTTAGGGTTCTTCTTGCTACCTAGCTACTCCGGAGTTGTGAATTGTAGTCTGGTTATCCTTTGCTTTACATCTAAAATCCATTTCTGAGTGATAGGCTGTCATCAGTGTTTTTGATCTTAGCCATTCTGACAGGTGTTAAGATGGTATCTCAGAGTTGTTTTGATTTGCATTTCTTTCATCGCTAAGGATGTTGAGCAATTCTTTAAGTGTCTTTCAGCCATATGAAATTCTTCTGCTGAGAATTCTCTATTTAGCTCTGTACCCCATTTTTAAATTAGATTATTTGGGTTTTGACCTTTAGTTTCTTAAGTTCTTGATATATTTTAAAAATCAGTCCTCTGTCAGATGTAGGGTTAGTGAAAATCTTTTCCCATTCTGTAGGCTATCATTTTGTCTTATTGACTATGTGTTTCTGGCCTGTCCAGCCTGGGGTCCAGACCCACAGTCCCACAGTCTCACAGTATTGCAGTCCCACAGGACACACAGATGCTTAAATTAATTTTATACTGATCAGCCTAGGGCCTAGGCATATAGCTTGCTAACTCTTTACCCTTAAACTAACCCATGATCCTTTTCCTGTTCAGCCATGTGGCTCGGTACCTTTTCTTAGAGCAGCATTTCAGCCTCTTTCTTCTGCTTCTGCTGGTGACTCATCGGACTTTCTCTAGGATCCCTCTGTGGCATCTATGCTCTGTTCTTCCTGTTTCCAGAGTTTTCTTAGTCTGGTAGCCCCACCCATACTTCCTGTTTGCCTTCAGCCAATCAGCATTTTATTAAACTAGTAGTTAGGACAATTATTTACAATGGAACAGAACATACTCCCACTACACCTACAGGGTTAAACCAGAAACACCAAAGAAACTCATCTCCCATAGTTCTTTTATAAACATATATATATCAACCAAATTCTTTTTTTTTCAGTATTTTTTAAAAAATATTTGTTTATTATATATACAGTATACAGAAGAGGGTACCAGATGTCATTACAGATGGTTTGTGAGCCACCATGTGGTTACAGAGAATTGAACTCAGGACCTCTGGAAGAACAGTCTGATTGGAAGACTCCAAGATGGGTTGGAGCCAGTATATGGTAGAGTCCTGGCAACAACCAAAATGGATCATTTTATGCCCATGGGGGGATATTTGGAGTCTTTAAGGTCAGGGTACATGCTAAGTTTGAATGAGGGCATCATGCCAGTGGTATAAATTTGGGCCATAGGTAAGGTGGTGGTAAGGGAAATTGGTGATGTATTCCCCTTACTTTGGGATGGATTGGTGTTAACTTCATTAAGAAGTGGCTGCTGATGTTGGACCTGAAGTAACTAAAGTGAGACTAGAAGTGATGGATGATATTGACATTGAGGTGATGGCTGATGTTGGGGTTGAGGTGATGGTTGACATTGGGGCTGAGGTAATGGTTGACATTGGGGTTGAGGTGATGGCTGACTTTGGGGTTGAGGTGGTGGCTGACATTGCAGTGACGGCTGGTGTTGGAACTGAAGTAACTGCTGATGTTGGACTAGAGGTGACTGATGTGGAACAAGAGGTGACAGCTGGTGTTGGACATGAGGTAAATGAAGTAGGACTAGAAGTAACTGCTGGTGTTGGACTTGAAGTAATGACTGGTGTTGAACCTGAGGTGACGGCTAGTGTTGAACTTGAGGTGATGGCTGGTGTTGAACTTGAGGTGATGGCTGGTGTTTAACTTGAGGTGATAGCTGGTGTTGAACTTGAGGTAATGGCTGGTGTTGGGCTTGAGGTAGCTGCTGGTGTTGGACTTGGGATGATGGCTGGTGTACTTGCTTCTGCTGAGTGTCTGCTGAAAGTCTGTTGATTCTCTTTCCTTTTGCTCGTTGGTTCTTGAACCAAATCTGTAAGACTATGGGATCCATCTTCATTTGTAAGGCCAATTCATTTTTTAGCTTGAAATTTGGATATGGGTTCTTAGCAAAATAGGTCTTCAGTATTTCCACTTGTTCCCGTGTGAATGTTGTTTTTCTCCTATGTACATCACTCTGGGTCTCACCTTCAGGACAGATGCAAGAGGATGCCATCATCTCAAGTTACTCCCAGGTACTTTGCTCTACAGTGCCATATCAACCAAATTCTAAAAGTCAGTATCATGTAGTAAGCTATCTGTTCTTCCTAGAAACAAGCCTTCCACAACCCAGACCCTAAGTAGAAAGTGCTACAAAGCAGTACAAGAACACACTACCCTCATTGCCACCCAGAAATTCAGTGACAAGCTAATCATTGTCACATCTCACAAGTCACATACTAACCAGGGTTGTACTTCCCATCTGTCATATACTTTAGGTTACATATTAGTTAGGACCATTGTTATATGTGAGAATGAGCTCTGGACTTTCCGACCAACCACTCTAGGATGACTTGCAGAGTATCTTTCAGCCTAATTTAAGGACCTTTATCAACCTCCTCTTGTGTATTATCTCCATACCTATTCATAAGAGATCCTGAAAGAAGATGCCTTGCTCCATCAAGTAGAATGTGAATCTACTCCAGTTCCAATCAATCAATCAATCAATAAAAATCTAGTTTATTAATGCTTTGTCATCATTAATGAATTATTTGCCTGAAGAATGGACAGGTGCTGCATCTCTCTTTTGAACCACATCTCTTTCTTCTCCTTCCCTAAAATCTAACTGTAAACAACACTACTTGATTATATAATGCATCAACAGCACATGATTAATACATAGCAAATCACTAGTGAAGATCCGAAGAAAAGGGAGGAAAGGAGAGGTGCCCAAATGAGGTCCTGATGGATGAGTGGCTTTGAGTAATGTAAGTCAAAAAAATCTAGGCATCCAAGGAGAATTAAAACTCATCAAGCAAGATGAGGAAAAGAGTTAGGTCTTAAACAGAACTTAAATAGTTCACATCTTGTGCTCTCCATACTTCTAGAGTGTCTACCAACTAGTTCAGGCAAATTGGAGAACAAACTCCAGCAGAGAAATTTATCTTTACCAATATTTCTCTAGAACCACTCATGGTATTGGTCAGGGTTCTTTAGAGAAAAAGAAATAATAGGATTAATATGCACATGTATATACTATAAAAGGGGATTTATTAGTCTGGGTTTATATAGCCAGGACTGGATAGTCCAACCATGGCCATCTGTACACTGGAAAGGCTGGGAACCTGCTATTCAGTCCACCATGTTAATTACTTCACTACCACCTTGGTACTGGAGAGGGGGAAGATTTCTGGAGAGTTTCTGGTTATCAGTCCACAGGAGAAAGCTGAAGGTGATTTCTGGTGCCATTGATGGATGAGAGCAGCAACAGCTAGACATGTATTCACCAGGAGGAAGAAAGGACATGCAAGCAAGCTTTCTCTTTGAATCTTTACATCTGGGCTGTTCCCAGAAGGTTTTATCCATCATAGGTGAGAGTCTTCTTTCCTGAGCAAATCCTTCATGGAAATGTTTTGAGGTCTGCCCAAAGGCATGTCTCAGAAATGATTCCAGATGGAATCACTGTAACAATCAAGGTTAAGTATTGCAGTCCATTAATATTCAAAGTTCTTATTGATGTACTAGTTCCTGACATTTTGTTGATTTTACAGTATTTGTTTCTCTGTTTCTCACTAGTCTTCTAGCATGTTCTTTCCTGTAGCCTCATAGATGAGTCTATTTTTCTCTGCAGTCTGAAGAATGTCTTCTATAGAACTGGTTTACTGGCTGTAAATTCCTTCAGTTGGTTTCTAATTATAAAAGGCTCTTTCTTCTTCAGTTATAGCAATAGGAATCTGTGTTGGCAGTTATTGCCTTTCAGAATTTATAATTCACCATTCCACACTCTCTGGCTTCCAGAGTTCTGCTGAGAAACTTCTAAAACTGACAGTTTGGCCTTTATATATTATTGTTCAGTTGCAGCCTCCAGCCTGCCCCAGCATGGTCCTGGCAGCCCTACTCCCTCCCTCCCTTTTTCCAAACCCTGCTGGATCAGTGTCTTCAAAGGAAGGAAAGGCACCAAAAGCCCAGTTCTGCATTCTTGGTAGCTACTGCAGCTTTCTCCCCTGAAGTTGTGAGCCACCCAAATTCTCACCTAAATGCTCAGCTTTTGACCATACTTGTGCACAAACCCAGCCTGTGATGGACATGTCATCATCTCTCACCTACAGTCCATAAAACTTTCCTGCAATGACTTAGATGCAGGACTTCCTGGCCTTGATCTCTGGGACAGGAGAACCTGCCCAGGAGTTGTTTTCTTCAATATACCTGTTGCTATACCTTTTTAGTTCAGCTTGATCTGGCATTGGTGAAGAAACATTATTGGTGGGAGGGTGAAAAACCTATTAATTATTTGATTTGTTTTCCTGCTTTCAACATTTTCTTGCTCTCTATGCTGAGTGTTTAAATTATAACATGTTGGGAGGTTCTTTCATGGTCAGGTCTATTTAATGTTCTACATATTTCTCAACCCTGAAATGTTTTTTGTTTTTCTCTAGTTTGGAGAAGTTTTCTGTTATAATTTTATTAAATCTGTGGTTTATGCCTTTAGCCTGATGAGTTTTTTTCTTATATCTTCATGGTTTGCAAATTTGGTCTTTGCAAATGGTATCCTATGAAATCCATGTGTTGTGTTTATGTTTTCTTATTATTTTATCTCTGTTGATGTCTTAATACCTAATTCTCTGTCCTGTATATTCTAACCTCAATATTCTGATTTCCATTTGATCTAGTCAACATGTGAGCTTTGTATTGAGTTGTTATTTGACTTGCTAAGTTTTCTCTGTCTAAAATTTTAATTTAACTGTTTTTCAGTATTTCTATCTTTTTATTCCATTATGGGTTTACAACCTATAGTGACTTTATTCATTCATTAAGTTATTTGTATTCTTTTAGTTCAATTTAATTTTTATTCATTTCTTCATTTTCATTAAATATTCTTATGTTTCTTCTTTTCATTTCTTTGGAATTTTATCTAATTAACTCTCATTGGGAGCCATTACTGCAAAAACATAATATTTTGAGGGAGCAGGCTGACTTTATTTTTCATGTTTCTTACATTGATGAATTGAGCCATACATCTGCTATTTCATTAACTGAATTTTTATTAGTTACAGCCAGTTAATTAAAATATTCATAATATGTAAGTGAAGGGACAAAGTTCTGATAGTTTGTATATATAGCCCAGAAGTTAAACCCTGAGTCCATACACTCAGGGCACCTAGTATGATCTCTGTATTACTCACAAAGTAGACTATTAACTGCAGAAGAAAATGCAGTTGAGTGATAGGTCCCCTAGCTTGTGTCCTATTAGTCAGCTAAAAGCAGTGTTCTTGTTAGTGCCAGTGAATATTGGTGAACAAGCAAGAATAGTACAGTGTCTAATAAGACACTGGTTACTAAGATTAAGAGGCATATGGGCTGCATAAGAACAGGGACTGGTATTAGATCAGTTAGGAAAAGAAATTAGGATAAGAAAAGGAAGAGAGAGAGATGGGAGACTGTTATAGACCAGAGAGTTTATTATGAAAGAATATTAAAGGTTCTTGAGGTCATAGAGTTGAGAAGTATAAACAAAAGAATATGAGGAAGAAAGAAAAAGAAGTAGAAATGAGAATTTTTGTCTGGACGATTTAGCTACTGACAAGAGCCCAGTATTACTGTATTGGGACCAATCCATCTTTTGTTTTTCCCATAGATTTTATTTTATGAAGCTAAGTGTACTTGTGTTCATTTTTATAATCGTTATCCAATCTTGGTTGTTATGATTATTAACCCACTGTGAGATTTATATTAAGTAATGTTTATTATCTAAAACTCACTTACAGAAAAGGCGGGGAAGGTGGGGACGCAGTGCGCAGGAGGGTTCCCAACCAAGCGGTCCTTCCTAACCATGCCACAGGTCCAGAAGCAAGGGCCCGGGGGTCCTCCCTCTTCTGGGCTCTCTCTTCCGGGGGGCTTTTCTTCCAGCGCTCTTTCTAGTTGACCACGCCCTGCCCGACTCCAGTACTTGGATGTAAACAGAGGTTACCTGGGTAGCTTCTGGTTTCCCACTACATCTCCCCTTTTTGTCTAAATAAGAAAGTTCTAAACTAAGTATAAAACTACATACTATAGGGATCATCATAAGGTGGTGTCTGGGGAAGAGAAAGGTACTAACATAAGTGAGGTCAAACTACTGCTAACAAACAACAAATACGAGGTGCATTTTAATGTCTAGAATGTTGATATGAGGAAATGCACAGGGATTGCTTCAAAGCTGTTTATCTCGAGCAATAAAGTTCTAATACCTGAGTGTCTTTGCTGAGATGTGAAGTAATAACAACCTCAACTATCCAGTCTTCAACACCGTCAAGACCTGAGAAGGAAAATATATACCTGAAGTTGGAAGCATGATGAAGTAACTTCCAAAATTTAGGAGAAGACAACGACAGTTAACTACCTGGACAGTCATCCACCACTTCTTTGTATAACGGGAACATCCACCCTTTTGGCTACTAGCCTATGATGTCTGACAAGTCTCTATAGAAGCAGGGCATTTTGGGGTAAGACCGTCTTATCTTGGCTAGGCAGGCTTTGGCAGTCTCTATCCTTCATCCTGCTCGTCCATATCGGACAATGAGCACGCTGACAGCAGTCAGGGCAAGTGCAGTCCTTTTGCCCCTCAGGCCATTATCCACCAAACAAGACAATCTCTTTGCAAGATGTCTGTGATGCTCAACACCACCTCAGGAAAGGAACGGTGATGCCAGGAGTTGTCATGTCTCTCAAGGCCAAATTCAAGATAACAGAATCTTCAATGCCATATTCTTTCGGTCTATGAAGTGGTTGAAGACGCCTATCTATCTGGTATATTCTACCATGTTTCTGAAAATCCTGACTGTTAGGTGGCAAATCTGAGTAGCCATAATCTGCAATCCCAATCAACCAAGAAAGTAAAGCTTACATTGTAAGAATAGACATTCCAAAAATGAGTATACAACTCCTCCATAATAATTTCAAGTATAACAATCTTATAAATATTGACCAAGATACACATTTAGTATCAAATGACAATATCCTAACTATATATTATTATATATATAAATATACCTAAACAGAGTTATATAAAACAACTTGTGTATATATTACAACAGATGTTATGACTAGCATAAATAATTAGAGGTAGAAATTGCATTATGGAAATGACAATGTACTTAATGCACATCAATGTGCAAAATATCTTAAACAGAGGTAGACACGTGCAAAATAAGGCAATTATACATTCAACTTTGTATCAATGTATATATTATCCCAATCAAACATATAGATTAATTTCACATTTGTATCAATATACAAACATTTGTACCATGTTCAACTTTGTAGCAATATACATATTATCTCAATCAAACATATAGATTGATTTTCCATTTGTATCAATATACAAACATCTGCACCATGACGATTCATTTTTCATTCATCCTTTGGTTAATATTTGTTTGCAGGTATAATGATCTCCTATTCCCTTTTCTTTCTTTCTCTCTCTCTTTTTTTATTCCTACATTTATAATATCATGCTATGCTCTATCCAAGATTAACTTACAACCATCATATCCAAATGATAATTGACCATAACCCTCCCTTGGATGACCAACTTATCGGGAAAGGGACGTAGTTCTTTCATTAAGTTGCTTCATGCTGGCCTGTTGGCGACTGTATCTCTGTAGGGTCCTGTAAAACTAAAACAATGGTTAATTCCTAATGAAGTAACTATAAACATATATAACCATTCTATAAACATATATAACCATTCTCATCATACTGAGTAAGTCCATCTGAAATTCTTGTTATAGATATGATATGAAACCATCTTGTTGGTACCCATATTTTCTCTTTTCCTGTGGAAACAAAAGCAAAACTCCTACCCCAATGAAGCACATGTGCTTGCTTCCATTCTGAAGTTAGTACATCCTTAAAATAAACAGGTTGATTCAACTCAGAAGTCCTTTCTATTACCCAGTGTTTCTCTGCAGCTGAAGTTTCTTTCTCATCAGCATTAAGAAAGTTTAATGTCAACAAGGCACTATGTAATCTCTCCCTAGGTTTTTTCATACCACCTTTCTGTTTATGAAGCATCACTTTCAAGGTGCGATGGGATCTTTCCACAACCGCTTGTCCAGTGGGGTTGTGTGGTATCCCAGTAAGGTGCTTTATCTCATAATATTCAAAAATCTGCTTCATTTTCTGGGAAACATATGCTGGAGCATTGTCAGTCTTAATTTGATCATGAATTCCCAATATGGCCATGGCTTCCAGAAGATGAGTGAGTACTGCATTAGCATTTTCAGAACTCAGGGCGGTAGCCCACTACATTCCTGAGTAGGTGTCAATGGTATGATGAACATATTTCATCTTACCAAATTCCAGGAAGTGAAGCACATCCATCTGCCAAATCTCATTGCTTCTTGTACCCTTAGGATTACTCCCAGTGGGTAGAGATGGTTGATTGTAAAGGGAACACTTGTCACACTTGCGCAAAATTTCCTTGGCTTGATGCCAAGTGATGAGAAAACTCTTCTTTAATCCTTTGCTATTAACATGATGCTTCTTGTGAAATTCTGAAGCTTCTACCACATTCCCTATTAATAACCGATCAATCTCATCATTACCCTGTGCCAAAGGGCCAGGAAGGCCTGAATGAGCCCTGATATGTGTTATATACATAGGATGTTATCACGGTAAAAACCCGCCGTGAGATATGTTTTAAATGGGGTTTATTTTGTGAAAATAACTTACAAAACAGAGATGGTTTTAAGAGAAAATGAAAGGATAAGGTTGCAGCATGCCGGGGCGTTTCTAAGGAAAACTCCTCATCCCCACACCGTACGTCCGAACTCCTGTGCCACTGGCCCGAACTGCGCACCCGGTTGGGAATTCTCTCGAGAGAATGCCGGCTTCCTGTCCTGATTCTCTCCCTCGAAGGTCTACTTCCAGAATCCTTTCCAGTTAACCACGCCCCTCTCGTCTCCAGTCCTCTGATGCGATCGTTCACATATATAGTTACTGATTTCCCGCTACATCTCCCCGTTTTGTCTAAATAGGAAGGTTCTAAACTAGGTATAAAACTACATACTATAGGGATTATCATAAGACAGTGTCTGGGAAAGAGAAAGGTACTAACATAAGTGAGGTCAAACTACTGCTAACAAACAACAACTACAAAGTACAATTTAATATCTAAAATGTTGATACAAGAAAATGCACAGGGATTGCTTTAAGGCTGTTTATCTTAAACAATAGAGTTCTAACACTTGAGTGTCTTCACTGAAATGTGAAGTAATAACAACCTCAACTATCTAATCTTCAACACTGTCAAGACCTGAGAAGGAAAATATATACCTAAAGTTGGAAGCATGAAGTAACTTCCAGAATTTAGGAGAAGACAACGTCAGTTAACTACCTGGACAGTCATCCACCACTTCTCTGTATAACGGGAGCATCCATCCTTGTGGCTACTGGCCTAGGATATCTGACAAGTTTCCATAGAAGCAGGGTATTTTTTGGTAGGACCGTCTTATCCTGTCTAGGCAGGCTTCGGCAGTCTCTATCCCTCATCCTGCAGGTCCATTTCGGACAATGAGCACGCTGACAGCAGTAGGGGCAAGTGCAGTCCTCTTGCCCCTCAGGCCATTATTTGCCAAATAAGACAATCTCTTTGCAAGATGTCTGTGATGCTCAATACCACCTTGAGAAAGGAACGGTGATGCCAGGAGTTGTCATGTCTCTCAAGGCCAAATTTGAGATAACAAAATCTTGAATGCCATATTCTCTTGGTCTATGAAGTGGTTGAAGACACCTATCTATTGGGTGTATTCTAACATGTTCCTGAAAAGCCTGAGTATTCTGACTTTTAGGTGATAAATCTGAGTAACCATAATCTGAAATCCCAATCAACCAAGGAAGTGAGGCTAACATTGTAAAAATAGACATTCCAAAATGAGTGTAGAGCTCCTCCAAATAATTTCAAGTATAACAATCTTAAGAAAATTGACCAAAATACACATTTTTATCAAATGACAACAATATCCTAACTATATATTATTATATATAAAAATATATCTAAACAGATTTATATAAAACAACTCATGTGTATAGTACAACAAATGTTATGACTATCATAAATAATTAGAGGGAGAAATTGCATTATGGAAATGACAATGCACTTAATACACATCAATGTGCAAAATATTTTAGACAGAGGTAGACACGTGCAAAATAGGGCAATTATACATTCAACTTTGCATCAATATATATTATCCCAATCAGACATATAGATTAATTTCCCATTTGTGTCAATATACAAACATTTGTACCATGTTCAACTTTGTATCA
>PVIH01020693.1:0-23595 GCA_004025045.1 Sigmodon hispidus
GCACAGTGAGGGTCAGCTCAGAGGGAGCAGCTGAGGACTGTGGACAGTTATTGGAAGAGGAAAGGTGAAGATGTCAGAGCTCCGGGGAGGGACAGAACACAGGAGAGGAAACTGTGAGAAGGACCAGACAGGTACAGTCTCTAATGACATCTGTGGACAAGGAAGCCAGGGCTGATAGGGCCACCAGGTGTGACCTTGACCGTGCTCACCAGGGGTGATGTTGAGGCGGGTCCCACATAAAGACTGCCACATTTCCTTGCGATTTCTTGTGTTCAGATGAACTCGGCAGAAGTATGTGGTCTGGTCTTCCTCCTTCAAGTCCAGGATTCTGAGGACTCCAGATGTCTGAGGCTGTGCCCAGTTCAAAAAGAGCCGGTTCATGAAGTGCTTGTGTATGAAATGTGGGATGGAGTTGTAGATAAATTCCCCATGGAAGTGCTTCCATCTCCAGTGAATCCTCATCTGTGGATCCTCTGCCAACTCCATAGGGAAGGAGAAGTTGAAGGGGATCTCGATGGAGCCGCCCTGGACACCAGAGAGCTGTGCTGGTTGGTTGACCTCAAAGCCATTTGCTGTTCTGCATCCTGCTGAGTCACCTGAGAAGGATGAGGAGAATCTGAAGCCACTGCAGGGGCTGGAAAGGACAACCCAGAGCTTCCTGAGCCACCATCCCTATGCATGAATGTGGCACAGGGCAGGACTGTCCCTATGTCCCACTGCCCCATATGGGACAGGCCAGACAAGGAAGGGTTGGCTGGACCCACTCTGAGGATGAGCTCTCTCTTGGGGCACAGAGGACAGGCTGGCTCCTCTAGCAGACTCCTGTCCCATGGCAGACTGCTCTTCCCAGCCCCTCTGGTCTCTCCTGTGGTTAAGGCAGAGTCCCTGCTACAAGGTCCCCAGACTCACCAGCTTGCAGGGATGCTGCTGGCAGCAGAAGAAACAGGATCCAAGACATGTCTTGATTCCCTCCAGGAAGTGAGACCAGCAAAGCCATTAAGAAATAGAGCAGGCTCTGTGGAGGACAACTGGGGTGCTCAGGAGTCAGGAAAGAATCTAGAAAAAGTGGCACAAACCCCAGAGCCTTCTCATGTGGAGGACGGAGTGAGGGCAGGACCTCCCCATCTCCACCTCCTTGTGACCAACAACTTCATTTACAATTCTGGCTTCTTCTTTCCCATGTTGCAGAAGGTCCTCCTGTGGTCACTGACAGGATGGCCATGACCTTGTGCCCAACCCCCATGTTTGGTGGGAAGATAAAGCCTGGACCTCTGCATGCTGGACTCTCCTCTCTTCCACCTCCCCCTCCTGTCGGCCCTGTCCTTCACATGTACCCCGCTGTCCCCCTCTCCTCCCTCCCTATCTCTGTCTCCCCTCCACAGTCTCTCACACCTTCTCCTTTCTTGCTGGTTCTCTGTGTGTCTCAGCCTCTCTCTCATCCCAAGGAAGAGGCTGCCTGGATCTTTCTAGGAGAGAAAACTGACCCATGTCTCTAGTCAGCTGACCCCATGCTCAGCTAAGAGATGCTGGTGATGGTGGTGCTGGGGTGGATGCTCCCGCAGCCGCCAACTCTAGAACTGCTTATTCGGCTCTCTGCCTCCTTCATGTTCTTCCTTCACCTTCATATTTCCAGACAGAACCATGGCCTTGTGGACCGACTCTGTTAGCTATTGGAACACAGGAATTTTTACTTAACAGGCTCTGGTTGGTTCTTCAGGATCCCAGCTGCCCCTTGTGCTCAATCTCCCTGCTGCCACCTGCTGGCCGCTGAATCCCAAGTCATGGGCTGTGTTCTAGGTTCAAATGTTAGATTCTTGTTGAATCCCATAGAAACCCTCTGTGGGATGGGATTTCTGTCCAGGATGCTGAAATCAGTCTTCTGTAGTGACATCCCATTAGCCCAATAGCAGTGTACTAGTCAGGGTTATTTAGAATCACAGAACTTATGAAAAGCATCTCTCTCTCTCTTTGTGTGTGTGTGTGTGTGTGTGTGTTACCCCTTCTCCTACCCCCATATATATATATATATATATATATATATATATATATATATATATATATGGGGATTTATTGATCTGAGATTTATTGAAATGAATCTCAGGTGTCAGTTTAGCTAATCCAACAACGTCTGGCTGTGAATGGAACATACAAAAGTCTGGTGGTTCGTCATGCTCACAAGGCTGGGTGTCTCAGTTCATCTTTATATGCTGGAATCTACAAGAAGAAGGCAACAATGACCAGTGAAGGACTGGATGTGATGGCAAGATGAGGACAAGCAGACAAGAGCAAAAACTTCCTTCTTCTGTGTCCTTATGTAGACATCCAGCGTGGGCTGTGGTCCATTTTAAATGTGGGTCTTCCTGCCCCAAGGTCCAGATCCAGGGTGTGTATCTTCCCACCTCAAAGATCAAGGAGAGAAGTGGATTCTCACACTTCAGTCAGAATAGAAACCTCTCACAGGGGTGCCCTTCATTTCTAGATTAAAGGTAATTCTTCATAGAGTCAAGTTGACAACTGAGAACAGCACTCACAGCCATGACTGGGCCTGCAGCCATGATGCTTTCTCTGTGGAAGGACACTTTCTGTGGAAGAGCAGTCTGAATTGTGTGTGTGCACACAATGGTTTTTTTTTAACACAAATATGACCATGAAGGGTGTCAGACTGTAGTGTTTCAACCTGGCTGCTGCTCTGGGTGTAACACAAATGCTCTGTCTCTACAGAAGAAATAAGAAATGCAATTTAAGCTATTAAAGTCCATGGAGTGCTAGGCATGGTGGTGCATGCCTTTAATTCCAGCATTTCAGAGACAAAGGGAGAGGCAGGGATCTCTTTAAGTTTGAGGCTAGCCTGGTCATTACATTCAGTTCCAGGCCAACAAGGGCTACAGTGTGAGATCTTACCTCAAAAAAAATAACAAACAAACCAAAAGACATAACAACAACCCAAACCTAATGAAACAAGAAATAATTTAGAAAAAAAACAAAGGTGAATGGTGTCCTGAGTGCCTAAGGTTGCCGTCAATCTTCACACATTTACTTGCACATGCATGCATCTGCAATACATGTAACTGCACACCCACCCCCCCCCCACACACACACATACACACACAATCACATAAGGCTCCTTTCTCAGCTGATCTGCCACTACATATTACCTAGTCCTCATCCCAAGTAAGCATGGCCTCCCTGCACAGACCCTGTGACCCTTCAGCCTCCAGTTCCTGATAGTATCCACAGCATTGAGACTCTGATTTTATACCCAGCTGTGCTTTCCTATGACAGTGGTGGCAGAGAACAGGCTCAACCCTCCCGGTTTCTGTCTGAACCATCCAATTCCAGAAATGTCCCTTCAGTAACCCACAGTTCAGGCCCTGTGGGCCGTGACACAGCAGACGACCTGACTGATGAAATCTGTTCATCTGTCCACAAGTCCTGTCAAAACACCTGATCTCCCACACCTTGATTTCTTTTTCCCAACGACAACATACAGACTCCAGATGGAATATCAAAATATCCTATACAAAATGGGTCCTGAGGAGAATGGAGGAGATGCTAGATAGGGGAATGATGATGGCTAGTGGTGGAGATGGGACACTGAGCCTGCAACAGGGGCTTTATAATAGTACATATGTCCCACCCCCATGTGACCTTCTCTTTTTCCCTTAGGATGACATCATGACTTCATCTCCCCCATACGCTGCCCACACTCAACATGAACACCTTCTGCACCACTCCAGAAGGGAACCCCTAGAAGAGACTCTATCTGAATCCTAAGAGGCCATTGAGCAGACCTGGATGTCCAGCTCAGTCTCCTAGGCCTCTGCTATGAAGTCTCCCAGCCTCTGCAGACAGCCAAGGCCAGAGACAGGAACTTAAATGTTATTGATTTTGAGGTCACAAAAATGGAAAAATTATCAATGTCCTCTTCAACATTATATACTATTTATATAATATTACATACCAATAATAACAAAATTTGACTCAAAAAGTGACTCAAAATATTGATGAAACTATATGTTATCTCCAAGAAAAATGAAGTAATGAATAATGTGCCTACTTGACCTCTCTGGACTATTTGGAGTTTTGGTGAACTTTGCTTCTTTGTTTTGTTTTGAGACAGAATCAATGTGGATACTGGCCACATTGAGTCTGTGGCCAGTATCCACCAAACTGGCCACAGACTCAATGGGTCCTGATGACATCCTCCAGTTCAAGATCTGGCTATCTCTATATTGTTAATGATTGAAATTACAGTGATAATCCAGCATGCCTGGTTCTTCTAGTACCTTTTGTACTGACTGGTTCAGGTCAGAGAACAAAGATCCTAAACACTGGTAGCCATGCTAGAACCCATGTCTGCTCACATTCCAACAGTCATGCTTCCTTCACCCTGAGGGATCTGAGCTCAACTTTGTTGGGAATGTTGGATCTGTGTAAGTCTTTGCTGGGGGATTCTGTATATTTTCTCCCTTTTGAACAATGGAACCTGACCTGGCAAGTCACATGACCATTAGAGTATCATTCATGAGGTCACTTCCCTGTGTCCAGCTGCCAGGAGGGAGAGGATAATGAATGGACACTTGTTCAGATGACTGAACAGACTATCATCATGGCAGCCTGATAGTGTGAACACCTCAAGGATGCTCTGAGGAACCTCCACCCCTGCTGTCAAGATCCCTGTGACTATGGCAGCTGCTGAGTTCAGTCTCAGGAGGCTTGGATTCTACACCTCTACAGAGAACTGACAGCTACCCCAGGAGACTTGATTTTAGCCATGAGAAGCTTTGCTGACTTCTGGACACTGTTAGGGACCTGGAGAAGTCCCACAAAAGACTTTCATCCACACATGCAATTAGCAAGAGAATTTATTATCAGCATGCTGGGAACATCCATGCTACACAAAGGCAAAATGGGGAAGACTGAAGGAGGTACTTGGGTCTCCTTTTAAGCACAGCTAAGGGAGGTTCCCAAGGCAGCTAGGTCATTTCCGATATGATTGGCTTAAACAGGTGGCAAACATATTATTATGCTGTAATTGGCTGGGGCTAGTGGGGAGGAGGGGCTAGGTAAAGCTATAACTTTTCTATTTCAAGGCATGCCTGGAAAAGTCCTAGGATTTGTCCTTATTTGATAATCATCTTGAGGGAGTTGACTCAGTGGTCTAGGCTTGGGCAGAGCTACCCACTAGTTAACCATGGAGGCCATGCAGTGGTGATACTTGCCTTTAATCTCAGCACTTGGTAGAAGACAGAGCAGTGATATTGCTCCTTTGTCTCTTTGATCTTTCAGCATTTGTCCTGATATCTGCCACCAGCACAGACCAGAGCTGCATGCTGCCAGAGTTATTAGCCTCTCACCACTGGCCAGCTCTGCCTTAGGCAGCTCCCTCTGCCCTTGTTTCTTCCTCACAATCTCCTGTGTGAGGTTTTCAGACATCAGGTTCCCTCCCATGGTAGGTTGTGGGTTTTCCCTGATCTCCTCTTCAGGCTGCTGCCACACTAGGTAGATGCCATGACACCTGCTTGGGCTTCTATTGTTTTACAGAGCAGCAGTCAGCCTCACATTTTTACCTTCATTTAAATCAACATCACTGGCAAATTTGATGAGACCATTGAAATCCTTATGTTAGGAATGACCTAAAAGAGATTGGTTTTATCCACAGTAAAAAATAAAAACACTATTACAATAGAATGAGTTAGGTCATACACTGGACAGTTTGAAAATGGACAACTAAATGTAAGGATAATTAATTTAGCTGGGATTTACATAATGCCAATTATAAATATCATGCTTGATTATTTTGTTTTATCACTAAAAGACGGTTAACGAAAAGTTTATTAAAAAATCATAGAGATATTCAGACACAGAAAAAGAAATTAAAGCCTAACTAAATTCAACATTGCATTATAAGGTTAGAGAGGAAGAGCCTAAGAATTTCAAACTGTGAAGGTTAATTTATCTAGTGACCTTACAGGAACATCCTCACGTCTTTGAGAGCTGAATTTCTGTGCAAAGGTTAGATTTCAGGAGATTCAAAAAAGCAATTATCTTATATGGGATGTATTCACCTTTTGTGATCAGATGTTAAATTTGTGGTCAATTTGTAACTCTCCATGAAGACTGTTGAGAGGTGGTTACAGTAGTTTTGGGATCTAGTCCTCAATGACAATGCAGGACATTGCAGAAAGATGAAGCTAGACAATTAAACAAAGGGGTAAATGAATGGAAATCTCCTCTTGGAGATACAGTTATGGTGATTTACACAGACCGTCTCTATATGATGACCACACCATGGATTATGCTTTATAACAGCTTTAAGTGCTTTCAGCAGAATTGAAGAAGTATTTAAAAAATAACCTGAGTCATTTACTAAAGTTATTCTCAGCCCAAAATAATCCTTCACTGATTTCTTACACAGATTGACATAAGCAATAAATAGAATGGTACCAAATTCAGAAGGTAGCCAAATAATAATTGAATCTCTGGCTTTTGAACATGTTAATTCACAATGCAAAAAGTTAATTAGGATGTTAAAGGTAAGGTGAGCGCCCTTAGAGTCAAGGATCTGAGGTACAGTCAATATCAAGTCTCATAACCAGGATGATGCTTGGATAGGAGGGGGATTTCTAGAAGTTTGAAGAAATATAAAAATTTCAGGTGTTTCAATGATAGTGAACATGGTCACCTAAAAAGGGATTGTAAAGGGGGCATTCCTAGAAGCATTTTTTCTATGAATAATATAAATACAACACCTCCCTTCTGGAATATGCAGAGTGGGTGTTAAAGGCCAACAGTGGTCCAATGAATGTAGATTAAAAAGGACAGACAAGGAAATTCTATGCCATCAACCTTGAGGGGCCTCTCATGGCCCCCACCCCCATTCAGTCATTTCATGTCCTTGTGGTGGAAACTCCTTTGCAGAGCAAAATGGAACCTAATGCCTTTTATGAATTCACTCGATGGTAGAATAGTTTTAGACAATTTAAGCAAAATGTCAGGAAACCAGAGCAAGAGAGACATCTTGATTAGACGAGATGATAGTTCATCAACCAATGTGACCATTCATGCTAACTTAACCTATAAAACTAACAAACACTTTTCATGTGATCAGATATAACTTTCCAACAGGAACCCTCCCCCAAATTAAAGTTGGGAAAAGGTTTTTTTTTTTTTCAGGAATAATGATGGCATCCAGCTAAGGAATCTGAAGGCCACTGAACAAATGAGACATGTGAAGGAAAAGGACATATCATCCAGACAAAAGTGTCCAAAGAGTAACAGTAAGTTGGAGTTTCAGCATATCACATCTCCAACATGATAAAATTTAATAGTTAAGGTATAATTTTATACCAAAATGTATGAGAGTAATATACATATATTCTCATCATGATATTATTGGTCATATGTATAGGGTACTAATTAATTGTAGAAAAAGGCTTCGTCTAGACTCCTGTACATAATTTCAGGTTTGAGTATTAATTAAGTGTTTGCTCTCTGGATGTAAATAACAAATATTGATCCTTTAAATTCTTTGAAATCCACTGCATATGATATTTGAAATGTCTGAGAATACTGCATTGAACTAAGATCATGCCTAAGAGTAACCTTTGAAGTTTCCAAAAGGAGGATATGGTGCTACAATGATGACTTCACCAGGACTAAGATAATTCCACAGAGCTGACAAACACCAGGTAAATATTAACTTTAGACTACAAACCATTCAGAACAATTTTGAGGTGGCTTGCTGAGATGATACAGCCTTAGAGACTCTTCTACCAAGGACTTGGGACAAGCCTTGCATTTTCCCATTATATAGAGACTGGACACCAAGTGATACAACTACCTCTCCAAGACTTGGCAACTAACCCAAATTTTGTTTTCAGGATCCTCTAAAGCTGCCATCACCCCTAGACAGCAGGAAGTAATTTTAAGAACACAATGACCAAGAGGTCATTTCATAGCTTATGAATATTTTCATTGTTTAGAGTGGTTGGTTATAAGTGATTATTGGTAATGGTCAGTAAAAAGGCTGAACAAGGAGATTAGATTTAAGGATCTTATTTTGAAAAGATGAAAGGGGGGTTTGGAAATGATATAATAAAATGGCAGCTTTTGAATCCACTCTGAAAATAAAAAGGAGGGATATAGATATGATAAGGTAAAATGTAAATTATGAAACCTACTTTTTAAAAGCAACTACTAGATTTAAATATTTTATATTGGCTTGGATCTTTGTACATTGATACTAATTTGAGATTTTTTGTTAGAACCTAGTGTACATACATTTCTACTCTTGTTCTAGGTATTTTACTTATACAACTCAGTCAATAAAATAGTGGAAATTTCTAGTCCTTCAAAGTTATTATTACCAACCTTGTAGAATGATAAAGAAATGCAGTTTAGTAGTTAGTCACCTATTACAACCAAACGTGTAGACATTTGGGTGCATTTTCTTTCTTTCTTTTTCTTTGGCCTTGCCAGGAAATAAATATTTCAATTTTTTGCTTCATTTTTATGATGACAAATAATTTTCAAGTTTATTTCCTTTTTTCTTTGCTATTGAAGTACAAAACAAAGCCACAAACTGGTACAACCAAGACATTTTATCTCACAGTTACACCCTCCTGTCGGGTCGGATCCTCCTCCAAGTCTGACCACTGACTGGGTTAGCAAGGGGTGCAGGAAGACTCTCTTAGGTAGCACCATCATGAGGCTGGGGGTGGGGAGGTGTTGGGGACAAGGGGACATTCTCACACCTGGCTCCAGAGCCTGGGCCCCTAGACTGAAGGTGAATGGCGAGAATTATCCTTCCCAGGAAGGGAGAAGGGAGCTGTCCACTTCTGCTGCTGCAGGTAAGAACTTAACTATCACTCTGGTTCTCTGGCTGCCAGGCACCCTAGTGTCAAACACCTCTGATGCCCGTAGCTGGCAGGGGTCCTGGTCTGGCAGCATCTTCACGGGTTACCAGGAGTTCTGCTTTGACAGCAGGTAGAGAACTTTCCATGTAGTAATATCATAGCAGTATGGGGTTGTGGGTAGGGGGGATGGGCTTAGAAATTTCTGGTCCCATTACAAAACCCATTTTTGATTAGAATAGAGTACCATCTCAAATCTTCTCTACACAAACCAAGCCAAAAAGATAAAACTAAAGAAACCCCAGAATGTGGTGGAATGTTCTCTGTATGCTGAAAATAAAGGAACTGTTTTGGCCTATACACAGCACCATAGAAGTGGGTGGAGAATCAGAGGGCAGGCAGGTAGGAAAGGGTGGAGTTAGTCAGTCTCCATCCGTCCCCCAAGGAAGAAGCTTGTAGGAATCCAGGTGGGCCATGGGCTGCAAGGCACGTGGTGGGGAGATTAGTAGAAATGGGTTGATTTAAGATGAAAGAGCTAGCTAGTAATGTGTTTAAGACATGAGCCAAACGGTACAAAGTATATAAGGGTCTGATTCATTTCTTTGGGGGATAAAAGCTGCCCCGACCAGGTTCCAAACCTCCGCCGATCAGGGTACAAAACCTCTGGCCCCAAACGGGCCCGGGAAAACGTTCTACAACACCAGAAGAAAGGAGCACAGCCATTTCACTCCCTTGAAAACCTATATACACATAAGTTGTTTTCTGTTTTTTTTACATTTTTAAAATATGTTATGATTTTTTATTATTCTTCTTTAAAATAAATTCAGTGTTCACATTTCTATAAAGAACTGATGCAGTTTCAGGAGACCCACCTTGCTGAGCAGGAGAACAGTGCTTTTCCAGGCCTGCCCGTAGTCTGATTGCTCATGCTGATGCTTCAAGGTGCCTGGAAAAGCCAAAAGCCTGTGGAAGAGGTCTGTTCCCAGCCAGGCCTCCCAGCCCCGGGCTCAGTAAGCTTTGGAGAAAGCATAGGGGAAGACTAGCTTACTGTGAAAACTTTTGTTTAAAAATATTCACACACAGGAATGTGTACGCCTGTCAAGATGCTGAGGAAAACAAGAGCTTGGCGACATCCTGTCCAGGCTGTGTGTGGAGTGGCAGCACCCTCACACCCGCCTGTCCTTGGATGTGGGGTGCAGGGGAGTCCTGACTTTCATCTTGGGCAGAGCCTGGATTCCTAGTTCATGTTCGACTCCATTTTCTAAAACCTGTCCTGAGTCTTAGACCGCGCAGGAAGCACAAACGTTCAACCTGTATGCAAAAAGGTACAAAAACAACTAGAATATAAAAGTTTTGATACTATAAGGCCATCTGTTTAAGTCCACCTTGGAAACCTGTGACAGATATTTAAATACTATGTGAAAAGGCATCTTTAATATATTTTAAAAACATCTGAAGTAATTTGGTAAGAGGAAGTGTGTGTAAAAAAGATATATCATTTTCCTTTGAGGGCACTTTGTCCTTTGAAGGACGCAGGGAGGCAGGGAGGCCACATGGGCAATGCTTCAGCCTAGGGTAGAACTCGATGGAGACCTTGCTGTGGTCACCATAGTCATACAGAAGCTCCTTCCCAGCCGCAATGTCTCAGGAGGTGATGAGGATGAGGTGAGGCATGCCATCTATGTCATGCAGTTTGGTCTGGCAGTTCCCACCCTTACTATGATTGATCAGCCTCCGCAGGCGATTGGTTTCTCCAGTGGCACCCACACAGTAGGTTTTGCTCAGACACTGAAAATAGTACATGTAGCAGCCTGTGCTTACAGAGAGAGCCTCCCGCTTCTTGGCATCCATTGGTGATCTCAGTGAGGTCCCCATGGTATTCTACCACAAAGTCTCCCCGGGAGAACTGCTTGGTGGCAATCACACCCTTGCCTTTTCTATCAATGAGATCAACCTTCATGTCTTCTTCCTTCCCGCTCTCAATCAGTTCATCTATTTATTTCCTTGCCTCAGACTGCAGCTCCGGTTTGCTCTTCTTGCAGGTCCTTTCCACTGGGTAGAATCCTGTGAGTTTTCTAGTCTGCTGTATTTTCCCTTGAGACTTTTTCCAAGGGGCCTGCTGGCCCCTAAGGGGCTTTCTCAGGGCCTGCTTAGCAACCACTGTATTTGTAGGATCACATGACAGGGGTGGAGTTTTTAGAGGTTGTGCTGTTTCAGATTTTTGGTTGAGACCTCTCCTGGCATCTTTGATCTTTTGTTTATCGGACTTCACAGAGTTTCAGATCGTATTTCTGGCATCTGGAATGCAGGACTCAGTCATCGCTATTGGGGAATATAGGGTTGGCATTTTGGAGACTGATTATGGCATCCTGTACAGAAATCATCCCACAGCAGGGTTCCTATGAGGATTCAACAGACTCCAGGACTTGAAATTAGAGCTGAGCCCATGACTTGGGATGCAGCGGCCAGCAGATGGCAGCAATGAGGCTGAGCACAAGGGGCAGCTGGGATCCTGAAAGACCAAGAGTGGAAGTAGAAAAATGTTGAGGACCAACAGCTGACATATGGTAGCCTCATAAGGCCCGTACCCTCCTTGGTGACTAAGAAATCAGTGACCATTTTCACACAGATGTCAAAAAGTAGGGCAAATGAAGCCTGGAGGTGAGTACTCTTGACCAAGAGAGCATAGTCTCTGACCTCCCTGAGGTTAAACATGTGGAAAATTTGGTGAGTGCTTACCTGCCTGGCATGCACTGAACCCTACGATCCATCTCCAGCAGGAAACGAAGGGTCATGATGGGCACACCTATCACCTCAGCACCTGGGAGAGAACAGAGGAGGTTGTACAGGAGTTCAAGATCATGCTTGGCTTCATAGCAAGTTCAAAGTCCAGCTTGGTCTACATGAAACATTCCCATCACCACCCTTCAAAAAAGTCTGGTTAGACAAGAATAATCAATCACCATGTCCCATGTCCTAACTGACTTTACAACTGGGACAACTCATCCTTAGAGTCTGTGCCTTGGCAGGTCCAAAGGGACAATGAATCCAGAAGTGTGTCCATGCACAGCTGAGAGTGAGGCCGGGATCGTTTGTATCTGGATCAGGTCAAGGGGTCAGAGGACCATGGGGACTGTGAGGAAGGCAGACAAAGCAGATGTGACAGAGGGGGCACATGTGCAACACCCAGAGCAGCAGCCAAGTTCAAGCACTGCAGTCTGACACCCTTCATGGTCACACATATGTAAAATAGAAAAAAATTCTGTGCACACCCAAAATTCAGACTGCTCTTCCACAGAAAGGGCCCTTCCACAGAGAAAGCATCATGGCTGCAGGCACAGTCATGGCTGTGAGGGTTAGTCTAGTTGTCAAGATGACTCTATCTGGCTTGTATTTTCATCCAGAATTGGAGGGCACACTGAAGACACACACCCTTGATCTGAACCTTGGGGCAGAAAGACGCACATTTACAATGGCCACAGCCCACACTGGATGTCTATATAAGGACACAGAAGAAGGAAGCTTTTGCTCTTGTCTGCTTGTCCTCATCTTGCCATCACATTCAGTCCTTCACTGGAATTGGAGCTGCCTTCTTCTTCTTCTAGATTCCAGCATATAAAGATGAGCTGAGACACCCAGCATGGTGGGCCTGAGCAACCACTAGGTTTTTGTATGTTCCATTCACAGCTAGGCATTGTCAGATTAGCTGAACTGCAGCCTGGGAGTCATTCCAATAAATTGATACGTTCATTTATATCTGGGTGTAGTGTGAGTGAAAGACACACAAACACACAGAGACACAGACACACAGAAAGAGAGAGACAGACAGAGAGACAGACAGACAGACACAGAGAGATTCTTTTCATAAGTTCTGTGATTCTAGACAACACTGATTAGTACATTGCTATTGAGCAAATGAAATGTCACTGCAAAAAAAAAAACTGATTTCAGCATCCTGGACAGAAATCACATCCCCCAAAAGGTTTCTATGGGGATTCAACAGAGTCTAGCATTTGAAACTAGAACACAGCCCATGACTTGGGATTCAGTGTCCAGCAGGTGGCAGCAGGGAGGCTGAGCACAAGGGGCAGCTGGGATCCTGAAGAACCAACCAGAGCCTGTTGAGTAAAAATTCCAGTGTTCCAATAGCTTACATAGGTCAGGCCTAGTGACGACAGCCCTTCCTTGGTAGATTACTTATTTGATGATCTTTACCCACAGACCCCAGACAGTAGGGCAAGGCTGGAGAAAACCTCAGGTGAATATTATCATGACTAGGAGAACCCTTCTCTGACTTGGCTGAGGAGAAAAATTTAGATCATCTGGTGGAATCCTTACCTGCCTGGCATGTACAGAATCCTAGGATCTATCTCCAGCAGGAGATAACGGGGCACACTGTGGAACACCTGTCACCCCAGCACCTGGGAGGGCACAGAGCAGAAACTCTGGGTGTTCAAGGTCATCTTTTGCTACATAACAAGTTCAAACCCTGCCTTGGCAACAAGAGGCACCATCCAATAAAGGGGACGGCTCTTAGACAGGAGCAATCCACCCTGCATTCTCTCACTATGAACTATCTGGAGCCAATGCATCTCAAAGCTTCTGAGCCTCTGTGTCTCCAAGGGCAGGATGGGTGGATATAGAAGTGTGTTCATGTGCAGCTGGCAGTGAGGCCATGACAATGAGGTCCATGACCATGAGAGCGAGCTCAGGTCATCGGTGGACTTCTGAGGGACCTTGAGAACTGTGAGGAAGGCAGACAAGGCAGACATGACAGAGGGCGGCTGCATGGCCACCTGCAGAGAAGCAGGGACAAAGTAATCAATGCCAGAAATCTAAGGACATGAAATCGCCTCTGTACATGTCACTCAGGGGGAATGAAGCCACTTCCTCTGGTACATTCATGTCTTCCTGCCTTTCAGGGAACCGAGGAAACCTAGTCATTGGGAACTGAGTGTAAGCATCACCAAGGCCAACATTCTCTGGGATGGAATAGAGCTGCTGCTACGTCCCTGCGTGTGGCTATGCAAACATGGGACCACACATGGCTGAACTAAGCAATATTGGGACCATAGGACTTTCGGACCTCCTGTCCATGTGGGGGATGGGGAATGTGGAGAAGAGAGAAGGACCTGATGTGGTGGGAGGGGAAAGGAACCTTGAATAAGGATATACAAGGATAGAAAATGTAACTTCTTTGTTCATAATAATAAAAAAAGAAGAATGTGCTCACACAAGATTCCTCCGTCTTCTCCTTTGCTTCTCCTCCATCTTTGCTTCCCTGCTAATAAACTCTAGTGTGCTATTCCCACTGTTGAGATTCTATTCACACGTGAATAACCAACACTGTGGGGTGACCCTTCTGCTGAATGACCCCTGAGGGCACACAGCCTCTGCCCTGCTTCTCATGTCTCCACTTCAAGCACAGTCGCAGTGTGTCCACTGGCAGAGATGTCTCAGGCAGTATGGCATGACTGACATAATGCTGTCCTGAGCCTTCTTTACCTGCATGCTGGAATGACTATCTCTGGGAGGAGTTATCTCTAAAGCTTCATGGAAGGTGTCACCTGTCCCTGGCCCCTTGAGGTAGCACTGAGTGATGCCATGCAGCTGCTCTGAAGCCTTTGTGCAGAGCAGAAGCCTACAAGGACTTAGTGTGACCCTTGTCCCCGCAGACCTGCCATTGGATGGTGGCATGGACTGAGCCCCAGCTTCCTCTGTGGGTGTGAGGACAGAAGGGCTCCTGCAGAAACAGAATAAGCTTCTGATTCACTGTCAAGATGAGGGAGACTGTCAGCCTAGAGACACCGGGAACTGGGCAGCAGGGAGCAGGCCAGCACAGAGATGGTCCACAAGGCCGAGGGTCTCTCTGGAAATATGAGGGGTGAAGGAAGAACATGAAGCAGGCGGAGAGCAGAATAAGGGACCCCAGTTCTACAGTTGGGGGCTGCAGGAGCATCCACCCCAGCACCACCATCAGCAGCACCCCCTAGCTGAGCATGGGGTCAGCTGACTAGAGATATGGGTCAGCTTTCTCTCCTGGAAAGATCCAGGCATCCTCTTCCTTGGGATGAGAGACAGGCTGAGACACCCAGAGGACCAGCAAGCAAGGAAGAGGTGTGAGAGAGTGTGGAGGGGAGACAGAGAAAGGGAGGGAGGAGAGGGGGACAGCGGGGTACATGTGAAGGACAGGGCCCACAGGAGGGGGAGGTGGAAGAGAGGAGAGTTCAGCATGCAGAGGTCCAGGCTTTATCTTCCCACCAATCATGGGGCTGGGCACAAGGTCACAGCCATCCTGTCAGTAACCACAGGAGGACCTTTTGCAACATGGGAAAGAAGAAGCCAGAATTGTAAATGAAGTTGCTGGTCACAAGGAGGTGGAGATGGGGAGGTCCTGCTCTCACTCAGTCCTCCACATGAGAAGGCTCTGGGGTTTGTGCCACTTTACCCAGATTCTTTCATGACCTCTGAGCATCCCAGTGTCTCTCCACAGGACCTGCTCTATTTCCTGATGGCCCCTCTGGTCTCACTTCCTGGAGGGAATCAGGACATGTCTTGGATCCTGTTTCTGCTGCTGACAGCAGCAGGCCTGCAAGCGGGTGAGTTTGGGGACCTTGTAGCAGGGACTCTGCCTTAACCACAGGAGAGACCAGAGGGGCTGGGAAGAGCAGGCTGTCATGGGACAGGAGTCTGCTGGAGGAGCCAACCTGTCCTCTGTGCCCCAAGAGAGAGCTCATCCTCAGAGTGGGTCCAGCCAACCCTTCCTTGTCTGGCCTGTCCCATATGGGGCAGTGGGACATAGGGACAGTCCTGCTCTGTGCCACATTCATGCATAGGGATGGTGGGTGGGGAAGCTCTGGGTTGTCCTTTCCATCCCCTGCAGTGGCTTCAGATTCTCCTCATCCTTCCCAGGGAACTCACCAAGATGCAAAAGAAAAAATGCCTATTGGATTAACCAACCACCTCACCTCTCTGGTGTCCAGGGCGGCTCCATCGAGATTCCCTTCTCCTTCTCCTTCCCTATGGAGTTGGCAAAGAATCCGGAGACAAGTATTCACTGGAGAAGCACTTCCATGGGGGATATATCAACAGGTCCGCCCCGAATTTCATACACAAGCGCTTCAAGAACCGGCTCCTCTTGAACTGGACACAGCCTCAGACATCCGGAGTCCTCAGAATCCTGGACTTGAAGGAGGAAGACCAGACCAGATACTTCTGCCGAGTTCATCTGAACACAAGAAATTGCAAGGAAGTGTGGCAGTCAATTAATGGGACCCACCTCACCGTCACCCCTGGTGAGCACGTTCAAGGTCACTCCTGGTGGCCCTATCAGCCCTGGCTTCCTTGTCCACAGATGTCATTAGAGACTGTACCTGTCTGGTCCTTCTCACAGTTTCCTCTCCTGTGTTCTGTCCTCCCCGGAGCTCTGACATCTTCATCTTTCCTCTTCCAATAACTGTCCACAGTCCTCAGCTGCTCCCTCTGAGCTGACCCTCACTGTGCCCTCAGATCCCACCCACTCCCAGGACTCAGCTCTTCCCAGACAGGCCAGCCTCCTGCTCCTTTCTCCAAACTGCACTAAGCCCTGCCCACCCCACCCTCTTGCCATGAGTCCATGTGTGTCTGGCCTCTCCAGGATGGAGCCCTTGGCCCTGTGTCAGGGTCTCCTCAGATCTAGGCTTTACCCCATACCTCCCCTTCCACAGTAGGTGCCCCTGATCCCTGTGTGTACCCCTCCTCCTCTGGGCCTCCTGAACCTACCAGGCTCTAAGACACACCCCACCTCTCCTGAACGAGTTTCTCCCCCTCTCTCAGTTCCCTCCTCTTCCTCCTCCTCACCATCCCATCTTCCCCACACAGGCCCCCATGTTCTCACAATGATAAGGTTCTCTGGGCACTTCACCTCCTCCCTAACAGCTGTAACAGCAGCTTCCACACAGAGTGCACACAGGCCCAGCCTAGTCACTGTGTGGGCATTACCCGGCCACCCGTCACCACTGCTGGGCTCTGTCATGGTCATTGTAAGGAGAGAGACATGGAGACCTGCAGAATTCACACCCTCAAGGTCATGCTGGTGATGAGCAGGCCTCAAAAGGGACCATTTACCTCCAAGTGTTTCTCAGCCTGTAGACACTTGGTGTCTGCTCTAGATCACTGTGTCTCCATCTCCCAGTCTTGCGGTTATAGGTGCTCACTGGCCTGCCTTACACATAGGTGGATGACATCTGAGGCAGGAACAGCTAAGGTGAACCTCTGGCCCTCACACAGACACACACACTCATACTCATGCATAATTATGCGCACAGAAATATACTAAAAATATTTTTTTAGAAAATAAAGTATGAAAGTATTAGTCAAATAAAAATTAATTGTCATTAATTACAACAGTTCCCAGCAGTGCCCTGATAAATGGGTTTGTGCATCCAGGTTAGACCCACCCTCCCCTCCTGACAAACCACTGTCTCATCTTCACCCTGTGCTGGCTCAGGGTAAACTCCACAGCAGACCTGGCCAGACAGCCTTAGGTCTGCACTTCCTGTGCTCCTACACGTTTCCATAAATGACCTTCTGTTCCTACAGCTCCCACCTCTTCCTCTTTCCTAATTTCTCCCGACCTTTGAGATTATCTATTAGGTACTTGGTAGAACAATCAATTTAAGGCAGCCTTGTCTTTCTCTGCTTCAGTGAGACACAGCAGCTTTTCTTCTTTTAGCAGGACTTGAGATGGTGCCGAAGGCCACATGCAAGATAGACAAGGGCTCTGACATTGAGTTACACCTCACCTCCACTGTGAGTTCATTCATCAATATTTGAAAATCTAAATCATTAAATATTCCTGCCCATTGTTTTTAAAATATTAGCATTAATGATTAAAAGTCATTTTTTCTTTTTATTTTGTTTAAAACAAGGTCTCATGTAGTTCATGCTGTCCACTAACTTCCTACATAGGTGATGATGACCTTGAACTCCTGACCCTTCTGCTTCAACTTCCTAAGTGCTAGGGTCACAAGGCAAGTGTGAGTCCCCACGCCTGTGTGCAGTGTTTGAGGTGGGACTCATGGCCTCCTGCATGCTGAGCAAGCACTCTATCAACTGATCTACAAATAGGCCTTTGGTGATCTCCCCTCCCTCTTTCTATATCCCCCTCTGTGTCCCTCTCTGGCTCTCTCTTTCTCAGTGAAAACAGATTCTCCTCTCACACAGTACATCCCAACCACAGTTTCTCTCCCTCAGTCCTCCCATCCCCCCTCATCTTCCCTCTTCCCTCTTATCCACTCCCTACACATCCTCTTCAGAGCAGAGCAGACCTCCAAGCTACAACAGCCGAATAGGACAAACTGACATACAATAAGACAAGGCAAGAGCCTTCCTATCATGACAGGCTGGACAAGGTGTTCAATATAAGGAAAGGAGTCAGAGAAACACCCACCACTGTTAGGAGTCTCACAAAACACCAAGCTAACAGCCAAAATGTATACACAAAGAAGCTAGTGCAGACCAAAGCTGGATTTTAAATTCTCAAGTAGAATGGTCTGTCAATCTCATTCTGTTCCACGGTGTCTTCATTTTTAATTGTATTTATTGTTACTATTGTGTGTGCTCATGTGTGCGGGTGACTCAATGCACGGGTGTTGGTCAGATATCTTCTGTGACAGGGTTCTCTCCTTCCAACTTGCTTTGAGGCAGAGTCTCCCCCTGTTGTGTCTGCCTCAACATGGAGTCCAAGATGGCTGTCCAGAGAGCTTCCCTGTGATTCCCCCATCTCTACCCCTAACTCAACATAGGAGTTCTGGGTTGCAGATGCTCATCACATGTGGTTTTTATGTAGAATATTCACACAAAGGCTTATATTAATTATATGCTCATTGACCTATAGCTCAGACATATTTCTACCTCTTTCATCTTAACTCATTATGCTTATCTTGTTTAGCCACATGACTTAGTGTCTATTCTCAGAGCAGCACCCTGGTCTCCTTTCTTGGGTCTCTGGTGTCTCTGCCTTGTCCTTCCTCTTCCCAGAGTTTTCTTATTCCGGGAGCCCAGCCCACACTCTCTGTTCTCATTCTGGACAATCAAAGTTTTTATTAACCCAGTAAGAGGGACAAATAGTTACAATGTACCAGGATGTAATCCCACTACAGCAGCCTGTCACCATGATCCTCTATTACCCACAAGTCCCCAGGACACATCCCTCACCTCTCCTTACCCACTCCCTTCTCTCCACTCAGTGTCCCAGCTCCCTTCTCTCCTTCCCCCCTCACCTTCCCCTCACAACCCCCAGCATTTTCAAACTAAAGTCTCCAGTTTCATGATGTGGCTGCTCATCTTCAGACACAGCAGCTCCTCTGTTGCAGAAGTAACTACACGCCCATGCTCAGAAAGCACCTAGACCCAGCCTAGTCACTGTGTGGTTCTACACATGACCACACTGGAGCTGAGGGTGTCTATTGCTTGGTTACTGATCACAGCCTTACTCTGTCACTATTGAATTGTTTATTTATATTTGGTTTTTAACACAAGGTCTCACCATTTATCCCTGGCTCTCCCCAAACTAACTATGTAGATCAGGCTGGCCTTGAACTCACAGACTTCTACCTGCCTCTGGATCAAAGTACTGAGACAGTCATGTGCTGCCTTGCTCAGCTGTGGCTCTTGACTGTATTAAAGTCAGCCTGTGAGAGGATCCCACAGCACAGTGCTCTGTGCAGTCTTATGGCTGCCATGCTGACCTGAGGTCATGTCAGACAGCAGCTGCTGGGCTCAGGGAAGGGTGAGGAAGGAGTTGGTTCCTGGTCTAGAGCAGTGGTTCTCAACCTTCCTAATGCTGAAACCTTCAGTACAGCTCCCCATGTGTGCTGACCCCAACCAAGCAATTGTTTTGTTACTACTGCATAACTGTAATTGTGATACTCTTATGAATAGTGATATAAGTGTATTAGATGCAGGATCCCTTATATTGGAATCTTGTTGGGTAAGGGACTCACAGGTTGAGAATTGCAGATTTAGGATTTCTAAATCGGTATTGTGTAAATTAACCATAGTGATGTTTGTACAGGCGATGAATAGACTCTGTCTTGCACTGAGCTATACACTTACAGCTAAAATTATGTTTTCTACTATACATTTTTAGGTATTCAGTGTGTGTGAACATGTGTGTCTCTTAATTCAGATGTGTATTTGTGTGTGAATGCATGAATGTGTACATTGTTCATGGGTCTGTGACAACTCCAGGTGGCAAACACCTCATTTTTAGGGCAGGGTCTCTCACTGGCTTCAAAATTGCCAAGTAGTCTAGGTTGTATGGGCAGTGAGCCCCAGGGACTGGCCTGTCTCCACCTCCTCAGTACTGGGATTTCAAATATGTTTATGGCCAAGGCTGGCTTCAACTCACAGAGATGTGCTGCCTCTGCCTCTAGGGCCAAGGGTAAAGGCCACACCTAGTTCACCTGGCTCTTACATGAGCAGTGGGGACCAACCTCCAGGTCTATACATGAGCAGAGGACACTATATGGGCTGATACATGTTTGCATGTTACCTACATATATGAGAAAACAACTGTATTTCTGTGGCCTGATTATCTGTGACCAAATGACAGTCTGAGGCCACACAGGCAGGACAGGTGGAGACTGTGCACTTGATCTTGCTATCCTGGAGTCTCAGTCCTCAACATGTGTGTTCCTCTCTCTGTGAACTTCTCTCAGCTGTTCCCATCCCGCATCCACAGAGGAGACAGGTGTGACACTCACCCCATCCCTCCCTCATCCAGGAGGATGTGCTGCTCACTATCATCTCTCTCCAGCCAGCACTACCAACACGCAGAGCCCCTCCACAGTCACCTCTGCAGTCACCACAGCTGGGCTGGAGGACACAGAACACCATGGGGAACCTTCACTTGTGAACCTGGGAGCCACGGTCCCGGTGGTGATGGCCACGGATGTGCTCATAACGCCTGTCTATGTACTGATGATCTACCTCCATTGGAAGAAAAGGTAAGTGTTGTTGTTTTTTCTTCTTTAGGAGACCTGCCACCCAGCTACCAAATAAATCACATATGAAGGCTTGCTCTTAATTATAAATGCCTTGCTTTACTTGTTTTGTATCTTCTCAGCTCTTCTTAATTATCCATCTACCCTCCGCCTCTGGGTGTTTGTCCTTCAGTATTTTTGTTCCCAATTTTTTCTTCCTCCCTCTGTCTGGCTGCATACCCGGGGGTCTGGCCCCCAATCCTCCGCTCCTTGTTCTCCTGCTCTTTCCTCTTTTCCCCAAATTTCCCCTTCTCTATTCTCTCTGGCCACCAGCCCTGCAGATCCTTTCTCTTGTCTCACAATTGGATAACAATTCTTTATTAGACAGGCAGAGTAACACAGCTTCACAGCATTAAATAAGAGAAACCGAAGCAAAAGTAACACACCTTAAACTAATATTCTCCAACAAAGTGGTCCAGGACAGGTCCTCACCAGAGCTTCTCCTCTGCGTTGTCTCAGCTGTGGGAGATGGAGAAGGATGAGCTGTGCAGGGCAGAGTCCAGAGAACACAAGGACAGAAGGAGGCTGAAGCCAACCAGGACTGGATGTGTGTCCACTTCCTTAGAACCCCAGCTGGAAATTAGGGTCAGGTGCAGATGCTCACAGGGCCTGTTTCTGAGGAATTCAGGGGCATGTGGGTGCCTTGGGGGCTAAATGTACATTTTTAAAAAAAGCTGTTGCTTCTAAACAGGGTCTGGGGTAGTCCAAACTTCAGAGACAACATCTTACAGGAGGAGAAATCCTGAAAATAAACACTCTTTAAGATGGGGTATGGTATTAAATCAGAAACTGAGGAAATAATGAGTATTAAACTTACAAGTGAAAACAGCATACCTGGAAAGAATCCACACTAAAAAGAAGCAAAAATTTGTACCCTAAAAAAACATCAGTGAGAGAAATTAAAGAACAGCAGGGTAAACAGAGGATAAAGTTCTGGCCCCACAAACACAAGGTCATAGGTTCCATCCAACAGCCACTTCACTGTGGCCATGTTGTCAGATACTAGGAGAGACAGAGACATTAGGATCCCTGAGGCTCACTGCTGCCAGACTTGCCCAATCAGTGATCTCCAAGGCAGTGACAGAAGCATCCCCAAAACTATAGTGGACATCTCCTGCAGGACCATATACAAGGCTGCCCCCTGCCATTCACATGTGTGTGCACATATACAAATATATATATATGTACATACACATATATAATTATAGGCTAAAAATAATTTTTTTAAAACTAGGAAGATATTAAAATATGTAAAAATATTTAAATAAGGGAAAATTTTATAAATAAATCTATATAATGCAAAACACTAAAAATTCAATGCAAACCCTATGCAATACTCAAAGGGATTCTTATAAAGGTAAATGACTTGTCTTCCAGAATTCTTAAGGATTCTAAGAAACAAATGAAGGGACACAGTAGGGGACACCCTAATCCTAGCATAGGGAAGTGCAGAGTGGGAAATCATAAATACAAGGCAGTTACATAGTAAGTTGAAGGCCAACCCAGGTTCACTGAGATGTTGAACACCCAGGATACAAGAGCCAGTGTGGACTGGGCTCAGAGCAGATTTAAAGCCATGGTGACTAGAAGCCCACAGGACAGACACAGAGATGAACAGATAGTGGAGTGTAATGGAAAGGGCAGGAATAAAGTGTGAATGTAGGCCTGGTTTTCAGAAGGGCTCAGCCCTCTAGTTGGTAAGGAGAGCAACTGAGAGCTGGAGAGCAGCAGCCTGAGAGGCAGCAGAGTCTGACTGGGATCAAACCTGAACCTGAATCTGCAGGTGTCAGCAGCCTGAGCTCAGAGGGAAGCTAGAGAGCCAGTTCCAGGGAGACAAAAGGGAGGTGTGGGGAGTGCAGAGCAGGGAGAGCAGGGAAGTGACATGAGTTCAAGGCTGGGGCAGAAGCAAAGGGAGAAGGACATGGACAAGGGGCAATGGACCAGCAGAGCTGTGCTCTGATTGGCTGTGCTGTGCAGAAGGACAGCTGAGGACCAGCCTCAGGTCCTGGTGACTCTCAGACCTGTCCCTGATTTGCTGATGCAAAACTGTTTGCTGTCCTTGGACTCTAATGTTGTCTGAACACAGAGGACAGTGAGAGGCAGATGGAGGATCAGCATGGCTGCCACCCTGACCCTGCTTCTTCTCCTACAGGCCAGCGGACTAAAGTGGACACCCAGCCATGTAAGGCTGTCACCTCAAGGAGCAGGTGAGGTGCTTCTACGTGTTTTGGATAAAAATGGTCCCTGGAAATTCAAGAATTTGTATGCTTTTTTACCAGGGAGTGGCAAGTGGGAGGTGTGGACATTTTGAAGTCCTTGTTGACTTGGAGGAAGTGAGTCACTAGGAAAGGGCTTTGTCATTTCAAAGGCTCATGCCAGGACCAGTGTCTCCCTCTCTCTTCCTGCTGCCTGACAATATGGATGTAGAAGTTTCACTACCTCTCTGGCTCCATGTCTGCCTGGGCACCACCAAGCCTCCCTACATGTTTATAATCAATTAAACTTTTAAAACTGTTAGCCAATCTCAATTAAATGATTTTTTTTCATGATATCTTTATAAGAATTCCTGTGGTCATGGTATCTCTTCACAGTAATCGAACATTTATTAAGACAGGCTGTTTGAAGAATTTTTTATGGGAAGCATGCAAGGAAGCCACAGAGAGTTTTATCAGAAAGTCTTGTACACAGGCTGGAGGTCTGGAGTTTGAATCAAG